>JAPMLY010001993.1:0-40000 GCA_026401115.1 Tetraselmis chui
GTGTGCTTATGCATGCATGCATGTTTGAATGTGTGTCTATGTGTGTGGTCGTGTGTGTATGCGTGTATGTGTGTCTATGTGTGTCTATGTGTGTGGTGTGTGTGTGTGTCTATGTGTGTGTATGTGTGTGTGAGTGTGTGTGAGTGTGTGTGTGTGTGTGTGTGTGTGTATGAGAGAGAGAGAGAGAGAGAGAGGAGAGAGAGAGAGAGAGAGAGAGAGAGAGAGAGAGAGAGAGAGAGAGCGTCTGCATGCGCGGTTGTGTGTGCTTGTCTGAATGTGTGTATACGTGTGGTTGTATGGGTTTGTGAGTATGTATGTCTATCTGTGTGTGTGTGTGTGTGTGTGTGTGTGTCTGTCTGTCTGTCTGTCTGTCTGTCTGTGTGTGTGTGTGTGTACATGGATGTCTGTTTGTGCGTGACAGGGGCGAGTAACCTCCAACAGTTTCTTCACGCGCCCCACACAGCCGCCACACTTCATACCACTGATGTCCAGCAAGATGACTTCCTCGCCGCCCGCCTGACAGGCGCAGTCCAGGGCAAAAGTACCACTCAGCAACGGGCGCCTCAACTTCCTTTAATCCGAATTTTCTGTGCGTGCAAATTGTAAGTAGGCAGAACACCGGGAGTCGTACAGTTTTAGTCGACTGTTTTTCGCTGACGCCGACATTTGCGTCGCCACTCGCGCCGTTCCCTCCGCCTCCACCACCACCGTTTCCCCATCCTCCATTACCCTCGCCGCCAGAGCCACCACCCCCCGATCCGTTAGATCCAAGGGCGCGGCAGGGCGACACCGCCTGTTGTCCGCCCGCCGAGTGAGGCAGTGCCAGCAAAAGACCCGTCCCGACCGCCGCTGAGACACCCAGCTGCAGCGCGAGACGTCCACGACTACGGGACCAGTCCTGAGGATTCGATCCGGAACTTGTTTGCTTCTGTTGTGCGGTAATTCGTAGAATGGGCTGGTTGCGGTGGAGAGCGGGGGCTTGCTTTCGGAATGTGCTGCCGGATGACGCCACCTGGCACACAGTTCGGCCGCGCTTCGGTGGTGCGCTACAAGCCGCGACGCTGACGGCCATTGTGATCTATTTTTTTGAAAGCTCGCCGACTGCCGTCCAATAGATATCCGCACGGGCTATATTAGAGACTAGGCGGAGCTCTACGTGCGCTGCCTTCCTTGGCCAAGCGGTACTGGTAGCCTCGACGGCGGTCGTCGATACAGCAGCTCGATGAATGCTGCTCCACTTTTCTCGCTCGGGCATCCTTAGCACCAAAAAAAAATGTGAAGCTCGCGCATTTTGGCGGTCACTCTTCGGATAAAATAAGCCTTCCAGAACGAATCTCGCAAATCTATTGCCAGCATGTCTTCCAGCTCGGAGCTGTACCAAGTGGTACAGTACTACAAGTACAATAAAGGCAAGAAGCCAGTCGCCAAGTCAGCATCATGGTTTATTAATTTTTCAAAAAAAGCTCCGAAACCATAGCAGCTTCGGCGCAAGATCCCTCCCAATGTGCACAGGAGCAACATAACCGTCGCAGCACAGCTTGAATTCGCTCGGAGCCCCACTGCCATCTCGACTATCTCGTCATTCAGAGGCGATAGTTGAATTACTTGCCAAACAGTATGGCCGCTGTTGCGGTGGCAGTCGCTGAGTGCCGTCACGGTTTCGCCACCGGGGCGTGCCCGCTGTGCGATCAGACAGACGATAAGGCCGCAGTTAGCTCGGGATCTTTATTGATGGCGGACCTATCGCTGGCCGAAGATGACAATCAGCAGCAGCGGCGCTGGGGCGACGAGGCCGAAAAACGATCAGCATGGGAAGCTGGCTGGGAGGGTATGGACTCCAGTCCAGCCTCCACTCCCCCCTCCCAGCGCAGAGGAGGTAGACGCGGCGTTCGTAGCGGCGCTCGAAGCTGCTGAAAGTGTGCTGACGTTGCGACAACGGCTGACGGAGCGCTTAGGCGCGGCAACGTTTGGGATCTCGCAGGCGCGCTATTCGCTAGGCGCGAACCGAGTGGGTCGAGCGCAGTACCCTAGCTCCATTGAGCCCAGCTTCAAGGTTAAGGTGGGCGGCACGCTGCCGGAGTCACTCACATTTTCTGCCGTGCGACCCATCACGGCGCCGATGTCCGGCGACGATAAGGCCACTTCTCACGACGCAGATAAAAAGGACGCGGCAGTTGTCTCTGGTACAGCAGGTAAGGCGGTCGGGAAGAAAGCTCCACTGTCGTGGTTTGGCGTCGTTACCCCGCCGGGTCTACGGACAGCACAGAGTGAGGCTGGGGGCGCATTAGAGGTCGCGCTGGAGATTGCGGGCGCGCAGGTGGAGCTGCAGCGTGTGACGTCGAGGTACCGCGCTTTGTTGGCCGCTGCTACCCACTGACCCACCATCAGAAGGGCAACACAACCGGAATTGGATCACAGAGAACCTCTGATAAGATATGAGGTCGTGTGGCAGGTTGATGAGATGCTTTGTCTACATCAAATAGCCTTGGGTGCACGTGCAAGTTTGATGATTGCTGTGTTTAAGGATTTGTGGTTAAATGCAAAGGGGGGGGGGGGGGGGGGGGGGGGGGGGGGTTAGGATTTTTAGAGATGAGGGAAGTGAGGGGCCGATATGGTCGCTTTGTAAGTCGTGTCCTTGTCATTGATCACTACCTCTTTCTTGATGTCGCCTATTGGGAGATGGGCAGCGGCGGGTTCAGTTGGCCTTGTCGTGCGTCGCTAACGAGACACAAATGATGCGGGGTGCCTTCCTTTACACTCAATGAGAGGGGTATCCGCCATCGAGTGACGCAGATGGCAGGGTTGAAGAGGCTAGTGATGGGCTACACGGCTGCTGATGGCGAGGTTAGAGGGGGCTGAGAGGTCACCTTTCCTACTTCCAAGGCAAAGGTGTGCTTGCATGGGCGTCTTGTCTGCACTTTGAGGATTGCCAACATGGCGCAGTAAATCGAAGCTTAGACTCCACTTGTCAAGTGTTGGGGCTCGAGCTGAGGAGTGTGATGTGCAGGGGTTATGATATGATACGTGTGCCTTCTATGCCCCATCACCCCCACAGCTCGGATCGCCCTCGTTCCCTTGTTTAAGACTTCCTTCGCTTTTGTGTTTTTCTGTCAATACTATGGGATTCTCAGATAGTTGCACCTCCCCCAAGGTGTAACTAGTGTGCGAGTCGCACATCATCGGAGGGCTTAGCACTGGGTGATATAAATGGAAGAGTGTCATTAGACGAATATTGCCGGAGCATGCGTTACCGTATCGTCCTTTAGGGTCCATTCTCGTAAACCAGATGAGGCACTCGTGCGATAGTCACCGATTGTACTCATACGCCGCCATGCCACCCTCCCACACCACCAGTATAACCGAGCTCGCTGTCATTGACAGAGAGACGCCCAAAGCTAGGCTTCCCGGTCCTCCTCTCGGAGAGCGGATGCCATCTTCGACGCATTCATACACAACAATACCTTCGCACTATTACATAGCGCATCCACAGAGGTGTCCTCTCATCCACCCTCAGAACCCGAACCGCTGTAGACATTACCACATGCATCAACAAAATGCAAGCGCACAACAAACAAGTCGAGAGGTTACGACCTCGCCGACCTACTGGCCACCCAAGTCGCGAATGGTGAACCTCCCAACGTAGTCTATCACAGAGGACACCGTCTCCCTCGACACATGGACTCGGCCCTGAATCACCACCCCTGGTGACCCTAACCCTCCGAAAAGCCTAACCTACACAATCCTAAAAGCTGCAGCCTCACCACCACCCTCTCTCCTCTACAACACACCACCAAACATGGCGCCCTATTGGCCACCACCGAACGCGTCGGCGCAGACTTTTCCGTCCACGGTCGCCGCCGCCCATCACTTTCCTCCACTACATTCACACACACACAATGGAATTCATTTGGAGAGACAACAGCACACGCCTCCTTTCATTATGAAACCCCTCCACTGTCCCATGTGAGATGAATCTGCTAATAACGGATACATGGCGGGAAACCACCCCTCTTTGCCCGGCTTTAGGCAAGATAGGCATAACACCTCTCCCCATCACCTAACTGGCTCCGATGGGAAACTATCACCGCCGACTTGGGTCACAATTCCGTTAAATTATTCGCAACAAAAGTCTCGCACGACCTACTCCCACAAACCGACCTCGCACATGCGTACCAAACCCACATGCTCACAAGGCTAGTCAACGTCGACGAAGGCATGGATTCCACCTCCCTTACCTACTGCCCGGCCATTCACCCGGAAGAATTAAATGCTCCCAACACAACTGCGCTCATATAGGTGCACAAACCATACTAGGGCTTTGAATCGATGCGTAAAGAGAGTCTTCGTTTGTGTTTGTCTATTGGTTTGGAGTGCGTTCTACGGCCAATCGGGTTGCCAATTTCGGGCCATAATAACGAATGTCGGTAGAAGCGCACCGAAATTTCCTGCTACAAACCCCCGAAATGTTTTGTATGCATCGATTCGGACCCTTTAATTGAAAGCGTAGTTGGATAGTCATCCTCGATCATCCATCATCCTCGTCGGCGGAGGACCTCGTCGGAGCTCAGGCAGGTTGCCCCCGCCTGCTCCTCACCCTCCCTCCCTCCTCCCTGTTCGTAGCGGGGAGGCTGGGGAGGGGGTGGCTCTACGTGTTTTGTAGCGATCAACGCTGCTCCCGGGGCCTCGTTATGGCCGACGACCGGGCCATTGACCGGCCTTCGCGTCTTGCTCCCGGGCCGTCCCGACTGGCTTCCCCTTCTCCTCTTCCCCCTTTCGCCCGGTCCTCCGCGTCTGGACCTCCCCGTCGCGATTCTGCTGCTCGTCGGGCCCGTGCTACGGTCCGTGCGTCGTCTGCTGTCCCCCCCCCCGCATCCCTTGTCGGTACCTCCGCATCGGGGCGCCGCGCTACTCCTCGTCACAATGCGCGACGCCCTCTTCGCTCTGCTTTGTCTCTACCCCCCCTCGGTGGCTCTTGGGCATCTGTCGTGCGCGCCACTTGCGCCGTCCGTCGCCCGCTTACGAGTCGGTCGGAAAAACCTGCTCCTCTGCGGCGAGCTGCTAGGGCTACCGCTGGTGGGCGGCGGGCTGCCCCTGCCGCCGGTGGTTCGAGGGAGGCTGCCGATGCCTTTCAGCGTAGAGCTGCTGCCGCTGTTGCTGCAGCAGCCGCCTGCCATAGAGACGCTGGTAGTGTTGGTACCGACGTTGCTGCTGCTGCTGGTGCTGCTGTTGGGGCTGGTCGGCGCACAGCTGCTGTTGCTGCTGCTGCTGCAGCCGGCGGAAGTAGAGACATTGGTAGTGTTGGTTCCGCCGTTGCTGCTACTGCTGCTGTGCTGCTGGTGGTGCTGGTCGGCGCACGGCTGCTGCTGCTGTTGCTGCAGCAGCTGCCGGACATAGAGACACTTGTAGTGCTGGTGCCGCTGTTGTTGCTGCTGCTGCTGCTGCGGAGAGTGGTGCTGGTCGGCGCACGGCTGCTGCTGCTCTTGCTGCAGCAGCCGGCGAACGTAGAGACACTGGTAGTGTTGGTTCCGCCGTTGCTGTTGCTGCTGCTGATGGAGGTGGTGCTGGTCGGCGCACGGCTACTGCTGCTGTTGCTTCAGCAGCTGCCGGACATAGAGACACTGGTAGTGCTGGTGCCGCCGTTGCTGCTGCTGCTGCTGCTGCTGAGGGTGGTGCTGGTCGGCGCACAGCTGCTGCTGTCGGCGCACGGCTGCTGCTGCTGTTGTTGCAGCAGCTGCCGGACATAGAGACACTTGTAGTGTTGGTTCCGCCGTTGCTGCTGCTGCTGCTGCTGCTGCTGAGGGTGGTGCTGGTCGGCGCACGGCTGCTGCTGCTGTTGCTGCAGCAGCCGGCGGACGTAGACACACTGGTAGTGCTGGTGCCGCTATTGCTGTTGCTGCTCCTGCTGTTGGTGGTGGTGCTGGTCGACGTACGGCTGCTGCTGCTGTTGCTGCTGCAGCTGCCGGACATAGCGACACTTGTAGTGCTGGTGCCGCCGTTGCTGTTGCTGCTGCTGCTGGTGCTGCTGTTGGGGCTGGACGGCGCACAGCTGCTGCTGCTGCTGCTGCAGCAGCCGGCGGACGTCGAGATACTGGTCGGGTTGGTGCTGCTGTTGTTGTTGCTGGTGCTGGTGCTGGTGCCGTTCGGCGCACAGATGCTGCTGTTGTTGCTGCAGCAACCGGCGGACGTGGAGACATTGGTAGTGCTGGTGCCGCCGTTGCTGGTGGTGGTGCTGCTGGTCGGCGCATGGCTGCTGCTGCTGTTGTTGCATCAGCCGGCGGACGTCGAGATACTGGTCGTGTTGGTGCCGCCGTCGCTATTGCTGGTGGTGGTGTTGCTGGTGCCGGTCGGCGCACAACTGCTGCTGCTGCAGCAGCCGGCGGACGTCGAGATAATGGTCGTGCTGGTGCCGCCGTTGCTCCTGCTGCTTCTGCTGCGGCTGTTGGTCGGCGGTCGACTGTTGCTGGTGAGAATGGCGTGTGCAAAGCCGCATCTAGGGGTGTTGGTGTTACTGGTGTTGCTACGGAGGGTGCAGCTGCTCATGCTGCTACACGTGGTGGTGCTGGTTGGAGTGCGGAGAGTGCCGTTCCTACTGGAGATCAGCGCGCTGCTGCTGATGTGCGGAGGGCTACAACTTGGGGTGTTGTTACTGCTGCTACTGCTGCCGGTAGTGAAGGTACTACATGTGGTGGTCCTAATGGGCAAAGAGCTGGCTATGTTGCTGCCGGAGACCCCTTGGCACCTGTTGGTGGTGGTTGGCGCTCAGCCGTTGCTACCAGTGTCCATGAGCAGAGGACTGCGGCGAGTGGTGCTGCATCTGCTGCAACTGCTACATCTATGGGACTTGCGGCTGCCGGAGCTCGCTCGCGCCGGGCTGCTAGTGTTGGTGATGGTGCTTGTGGGCGCAGACATGTGGCTGGTGGCAGGGCCGCTGGTGGTGCTTCTGCACCTGCCTGTGCTGACCCGCGCCCGGTTGCTGCGGCATGGGCTGTTGGACAGAGAGATCCAGCAGGTGATGGCGTTGCTAGTGGTGCTCCCGCAAGTGCCGGTCAGCGACTCGCCGATGCTGCCACAGCCCGTGGGCAAAGGATTGACAGCGGTGCCGGTTCTGCAGCTACTGGTGCCAATGGGCAGAGTGCTTCTGCTGCCGGGCGGAGGGCTGGAGCTGGTTGGCGGCGAGATGATGCTGTTGGAAGCTGGCGAGATGCGGTTGCTGCAGTTGGTGCCCATGCTGGAGCTTCAGGGTCGGAACCGGGCCTAAGTGCATCGGGTGTTCTATCCCCGTCGCGGGGGGAATGTTACACTTGCGCTCCGTGTGGCATACGGTTTGCTGGGCGTAAATGGCGCTCTAATTTCGCCAGACACACGAACATGTTCATAATTGGCAATGGCCCCTCTACTTCCGCACACCGTCGCCAAGCTCGCCACCTTGCGACCTCCTCTCCGGCCTTGTTTTCCCTTTGTGCCTCGGGCGACCACCTTCTATCTGCCACCCAAGCTCGCCCTCTTACCGCTCCATGCCTACACTGTGTGGCTGCTCCCGTTTCTCCAATGCTGCCCCACGACTATGTTGGCAGCTCCCGGCCGCCGCTCATTGGATCACGCCCCCTCCGAATGGCTGTCACCCCTCCCCCCCCTGCTTGGGGTGGCCTCCCCCCCTTGGCTCCACTCCCTTCCCCACCCCGGGCCGAACCGGAGCTTACCCCCCTCACTCCCCCCCCTACACATGATGGACCCCCGATACCTCATGGACAACCTTTTATGCCCTCATCTGCAGCTGCACTCCGCCGAGAGGCTGCTCTCCGATCCCCCCCTCGGGCCGCTACTCCTGCCTCATGGTGCTCCGACAACGACCCGGTCGCTTGTCTACTTGAGTTCAGACCTGTCACTGCGGCCCGAGGGGTTTGTGCGACAGCGAGAGACGACCTACGTTCTGCCCTACAAGACACCCTCGAATATGCGACCTCCCTTCCCTCAACGGACTCTCGGGCTGCTGGAGCTTTTTTGGCAATTCACCTCTTTGGCGGCCTCCTCCTCCGACCGTTCCCGGCGGCGACCGGTGCTCGCATCCGCTCCCTGGTTCAACGTCGAGTCCGTCTCTGGTTCTCTACGTCCGGAGAGGACGGACTCACGGGCATTGACACCCTTCTACGTGATATTCGAGATGGAGGTGAGCTTGCACGTGCGTGCCCGGGAGCTTCTGCGCCTAGACGCCCCGGCGGTCGGGGCCGGGGTGGGGGGGGCTCTCGCCGTCGCCGGGCCCAGAACACTCAACGAGAGCAGCACCACCCACCGACTCGCCTTTCTGAAAGTGACCTCCGACGCCGTGCTGCCTTCCGTCGGGCCCGTGAGCTAGTGGAAGTTGGCCAGTTGCGACGGGCCCGGATGGCCCTAGACGGAGCCGACTTCGGAATGGTGGAGGACGCGGACGCGGCTTTGGCCGCTCTTCAGCGGTTGCATCCTCCTCCCGGTACTCCCCATCCAGACTGTGATCTCCCCGACCCTCTGCCCCCCCCGGCGCGCCCACCCCTCACGTATTTAGATGACAGTGATAGCCTCAAAATATGGGAGGAGTCTATGCTCCTTGTCTTGAGAAAAGCACCTCGCTTGTCAGCCCCCCACGTTGATGGCTGGCGATGGGAACATGTCCGTGACTTGAATGTTCCGGCATGGCGTAAGTGGGTTAACCGCTACTCGGCGGGAAACATTCCCGAGGCTGCGGCGGACTTTCTGGCGAGTGCGACCGGGTGGGCTCTTCACAAGCAAACTGGGGTTGACCGCGACGCCACTCGCCTTCGAGGTGAGGCTCCTAAAGTCCGGCCGTTGGCTGCTGGCAGCGTTTTGTCGCGGTTAGCTCATTGTCACGCCATAGCGCGGATAGCGACTGTCGCGGCCGACCACCTTGGCCCTGTACAACGATCGGTTTTCACCAAAGCGGGTATCGAGCGAGCCATTCATACCACTCGCATTGGCCTACAAGCTATTCCTGATTGCAGCCTTCTAAGCTTGGACCTGGAAAACGCCTTCAACACCATCTCCCGCCGGAGTTTCCTTGCGGAGCTGTACAAGAACCCTGACTTGCATCCCATTATCCCGTTGGTTGAGATGATATATTCACGGGACTCCACGGTGTATTACTTCGACCCCAACGATGCTTCGCTCCTACACGGCACGGTTCAATCTCGTACGGGTGTCCGTCAAGGAGATCCTCTTGGCCCGCTTTTGTTCAACCTGGCGATAAGCACCCCCCTCCGGAATATTGGAGAACGGTGCAAGGATTCAGCGGCGATCCAAGCCTTTTCTGATGATGGCAAGTATTTGATCAAAACGCCTTTCGTCCCGACTGTGATTACGGTGGCTACGGAGGAAATGGGGAAAGTCTGCTCGAATGTTCAACCAATCAAATCTTCGTGCATGGTACCTCCGGATACGGCCCTTGAACTTGTCGAGGTGATACGGGCGATGGTCCCCGTTGTTACGGGTACTAGTAACCTTGGAGCCCCTTTGGCGATGGATTTCTCGATGGCAGACGGCCCTCCAGCGTCTCATAACGAGAACTATGTTCACTCTTGGCTGCAAGACACCGTTGAGGCTCATCAACTCCTCTTGGACAAGATTGTATGCTTTGCTATGTCGGACTTCGGAGGGACTCACGCCGCTTTCCGCTTGATGATCACGTGTGCGGTACGCCGCTATGGTTTCTTGCTCCGCACCCTCCCCCCAGATATCTGCCGACCGTACCTTGCTACTGCAGATAGGGCCGTTCGTGCGGCAGTTTATCGAATCTTGGGCGTTTCTTTGGACGCACAAACACTCGATCAACTGAATTGTGCTAAACGACAGCTCTCCCTCCCGGCGGAGTTTGGGGGGCTTAATGTACCGTCCCTCGAGCTCGACGCCGAACCTGCTCACTATGCTTCATTCACTGCGACCCTCGCCAACCTGATTACTGATTACGAGTCCGAGTCGCTAGGTCCTTTGTACGGTCTCATCCGACAGGAACTACTGAATGTTGCCACTTCTACTTTACCGTGGGCGGTCCAATTGCGCAATTCGTACGACTCTATCTCCACTATGGGCGGGTTTTCGGAATCGGAGCTTGTGGTTTTGACTAACACACTGAACCAAAACCTTTCTGATTATGCCGGGCCCGATGTCGAGTTGGTGGTATCTACGGTCAACAATGCGGTGGCACCCGCTACCCAAGTGACTAGCCTACAACTTCCGACTCCCGATGCTCTTACTCGCTTGGGAGATTCTGGGGGCCACATCCAACGGGGCATTTCGCGCATTCTTCGTGCCCGGGCCTACCTTGACCTCTTGGCGTTTTGCAGACCTTCCCCACCGGACTATATGAGGGTGACTTCGGGTACGGGTCGCGGGGCTTTGGCTCTCTTTTTCGCTTCACATGAGTCCAGTTTCAAGGTGCCATCCGATTGCTATATGATGGCAGCCCACCGGGTGCTTGGCTTGACTGCGGAGCGCGCCGCTCATGTTCGAAAATGCCCTCGGTGCAATGAGGCCCCTTCAGAATCTCGCGGGTATGGATCTTCGTCGACGGTATCGGGCATCTTTATGTCGGGTGAGCGCTCAACAGCCGCTATGCTCATGGACCATATCCCCCGGTGCCCGTGCTCTTGGTATATCATTCAACTCCATGACCGCATTGTCCACGTGCTTGAAGAGTTCATGCTTGAAGCGGGGGCTACTAAGGGCCGGGACTTGCGGTTGGAGGTCCGCCGTATTCGGTCGGGAGCTTCACGTGATCGTCCTGGGGATGTGGTTTGGTTGGACTTCATGGCTCCGCACCGCCATCTTGTTGTTGATGTGACGGTTACAAGTGCTCGCACGAACACCAACGTTCCTCGTATAGGTGCTCGCCTTCCACTCCCTGGCAGCCTTGCATTGGGAGCTCAGCAAGGCAAACTTGATGCGGACCTCCGCACTTCCGCTTTGCTTGGCACGCCTTCGGTTCAGTCGGTCCATGACTACTACCCCTTCGCCATGGAGGATGGGGGCCGGTTGGCGCCGATGGCGGCTGAGTTGGTCGATCGCTTGGCTATTTTGGTGGCTGTACGTCGCTTCCCTGGCATGGGGGCCGCTGACTCTCGTTCCTTGCGCTCTGACAGTTATGTCCGTATGCAGCATTTTGTTCGTCGATCTACTTCTCTTCCGTTTCGGCGTTTTTTGGGGGATGTGCGACGAGAATTCATGCAACGTCTTTCTGCTGCTCTTCATGGCACTCTGGGTTCTTATCTCCGCGACGCTTTTCAGGAAGGCAGTGCTGATGCTGTGGCATGCCTTCCTGTTCCTCGGGCTTACGGGGACGCTTGCGGCCCATGGCGTGGGTGAAGAGCGCCGTGGCAGGAGAAGGCATGAAACCGAGGATGAAGCGGCCTCCACACATTCTGCGGCGGCGGACGAACCGCGCAAGACATTGTCCGCGTGAGCGACATGGATGGCGAGAGAGACCTCTCGGCGCCCATAGGCCAACAACTTCCCCACATGCATCTTTTGAGAGGCGGCTGCCTGCTTGGCCAGCTCCGTCAAGGAAGCCGTGGCGTAGCCGCCGAGAGTACCAAATTCCGTTACTGCAAAGGGAATGAAGTGGGTTTCGGGGCGATTCCTCACCCCCTCCGAGTACTTTTCGAACTTGGTTTTCTCAGCACGGCGAAGAGCGACTTCGGGAGACGGGGGGCTAGAAACGCCGAACAAGCCGGAAACCACGGCATCAAGAGCAAAGTTTTGAGCCTCGGATGCCGTGATAGCGCAAGGCACCCACATCCGCCGGAAGGCCGTTGTTGCCGTTGGGGAGTTGAACTAACATCGTGGGATCTGTGAGAACCTCGACACCAATCCCGTGTGCGCCACGAACCTCGGAGATGATTTCCGCAAGGGCCGCTACTAACCAAGAGTTAGCGGTGTGGACCGAAGCATCTCCGTCGCATCGAGCCAAATGGTCACCAAAAGCAGTGTCCCACGCATCATCCAACATGTCAACACCCGCCGACGCAAACGCACCCCGCATAGTTTGCACCGAGAGATGGCAAGAAGCATAGGCAGTGCGGGAGCGTAGAGTGGAGAGGATGTGGGATGAGGACATACCGTAGCGTAGAGTTGAGAAGATGCGACAGACCACGACGAGGGAAACGGCGTCGTAGTGCTCAGAGAACTTGTCACGGAGCTCGCCCATGCGACCCGAAGTCGGCGGGTCCGAAGCCAAACACGCAAGGGCGCCGTGACAGAGACGAGATATAAAACCCTAGACTCCGGCCGAGCGCGGTTAGAAAACGTGGGAGCGAGCTTCGCAAAGCGAAGCAAGTTGACGCGCTCATTAATGTCGGCATGTACCTTTGGAAAGATGTCCGTGGCAAACGCAGAAAGGGGTACTAGCGAGGGCATGCCATCAAGGGACCGAGCAGTCTGCTCGTTATTTGATCGGCTACGTTGCATGAGCGAGCCACCGTTGGACGTTGCGAGGGAAGCATTGCTAAGGCTGTGGTTATCAGGGGTTCGGACTCGGCGAGAGCGTGAGAACCGCACGCGGCATCTAAGCGCGTCCACGACGAAGCGATTTCTAACGACCACATGGGCTCGTTGTCGCCGTCGTCTCCATCCGGTGTACCACGCGTGCGAGACACCGATATGGTCATAGCAGTTGCTAACGTCCTTACATAGTCGGCTCCACCGGAACTTCGTCGTGGCTTGTATGCACCCTGTCCACACACGACGAGTGCGTCGGTGTGGGAGGCTGTCGGGCGTCCTCGGCTGTCGGACAGCTTACTTAGGTGGGATGAGTTCAAAGCGCAGTTTATAGTGGCGATACCGCCGACTACAAGGTGAATGTACTATGTAGCTATGTAAACTTGCCTTCTGCGGGAGAGGTGGCGATCGTAGCTCGCCGAACCAAGTTGTCGCGCGTGAGTGACGTGAGGCGGGGGCTCATAACATGTTGAACCGTGCAAAGCCGTTCAGTATGGAAGGTAACTAACGCAAACGCAGTTACATTCATAGTCACCCAAAGCACGACATTCATAGAGACAGCCAGCTTGAGGCGTGGTGTTGGGACAACAAACGTTTAAGAGTTGTAGCCTAGCGACAGCTTTGTACCGAATAAAACAGGTTATCGGTATGTCCGATCTAGACATGTACGAATCACATCTAGACTAGCTTACAATATTTATCTGCAACTAATGACTAGAAGGTATTACTTACAACATAATCCCCACGCACGCGAGCATATTGCGCGGTAAGAAAACGGATAGCATGGCCCACTGCCGAACCGGCCGCTCCGACATGGGCCGCATCCGCCAATGCAACCAATTCCCCCATCCCCGATGCCTCTGAAACGTATGGGAAGGGACATCTCGGATCGAGTGTTGCGGGGTAGGCTAGCTGCGGGAAGGCCCAATATCTCAGCCGCCACATCTAGAATGACATTGTCAGCTTACTCGAGGAAGATCACGACGGTGTCATCGTAGCCCTCATCTCTGCCAAGTCCGCGGGGACCGTACGGGCAAAGTGTCCGAAGCGGCGGTTGCAATGTTGATGCATATGAAGCGCAATGTGAGAGTGCCGGTGAGCTACTAGACCCCTTAGACCTTCGCCATTGGCGTCACACTCGCTTAAGGCCGTTTCGAACACGTCTCGAGCAAAATTGAATGTACCAATTGCCCCACCCGTCACGTTTGTCCCTTCCGTGGAGACATGTACTCCCCGCATGATGTGGCCGTTGAGTAAGTTATCGAAAGCATCACCGACACCCGAAGGGGAATACAAATGACAGTTTTTGCGGATGGTTATTGTGAGACCGACGATAGCATACGCCTCCGGCATAGCGTCGCCAACAGCCACGACAGACGTAGGGGATCCCAAGAAGTGACCATCATCGTCAAAATAACAGTAGACAATGGATTCGTTCGGGGCAATCGCAGCTAACTTTTTGTGGACCCGGGAGGCAACTATTGCGAAGAACATGGCCCCGATAACGCAATCTTGATGGACGCCACGGGTACTCGGGATACGCGTTGCCATGCCATGAGCATTTGATGAGTCGTAAACGTACCAGATAGATGGACGGGCATACATTCATACAACATCGTAGCGACGCGGAGCAACGGTGGAAGTGCGTGATTTGCTGACAATTCCTCAAACAAGGGACGCCGCAAGAACTCGTTGAACGCAGTGGATGCGTCGCCTTGCATGCCCGCCTCAGTCCGGTGAGGCGTCAAGCGCGGCTCGAAACATGAATTGTACGATCTCAACAACTCCGCCGCGGACGCCAACCCCGAATTGGTGCCGAGAAGCCAACCATTGAGGCACTTCGTCACTATTCACGGCGATAAGCGCGCGATTCACGAAAAGAACTAAAACGGATCCAATTCCAATCGGGCACAACGTCCCCTTTTGATGGAAAAATTCTTGCTCTTGAGCGCGTCGTTGTTCGGGATAAAGCTTGTCTAGCGGGATAAGTGTGGCGCAGGCGAGGAATGAACCTTAGCATTCGCGATGGCTTCGGCTAAACCGGCGAGCGTGCAAGGGGAACCCAACGCGCGAAGAGTTTCAAGCCTCCAACCATCGTCATGAGGACTATATACTTTCGAGGGCATCTAGCAACGACCTCCATGATATCAACTTCCGAATCATGGAGTTTGACACGAGGAAGAGAGAAGGGATTCGGCAACACATCCGCGAGGCTGTCATCATCTTGTGGGTGCAATCGCGACAATTCCTTGTTCAGCCCACGACCACTTCCAACGGGGTTGGTGTTCAGGGCCTCCATAGCGCGACGGTACTCTCCAACCGCAGCTAGACTAGCCGCCCGGTTGGCTACCTTAGCAGACACGCCTGTATGAAAGGGCTGCGAAGTGGGCATGGGTTCGTCCCTTGGACATGAGGCAGGTAGGGGTGCCCGCCCATTAACAAGGGATGAGTGAGCGCGAGCGGCGGAAAACAATGTATCGAGATCTCCTAACGCCCAATGGGCTAAGCGGTTGTCAAGGGAAGCGATGGGTGTTTTCGATTTTTTGTTGTACTGTAGCACTGTTTTGCATCGGTTTGGTTTTGGATGGCGTGGAAGATGTCGGGGAGACATGATTCAAATTTGGAATAGTTGCACCTGCAAGTGTGTACCGTGTGAGGGGTTTAATAAGGATCAACTGACCGGGGTGAGAAGGGCTCTTGTGGGAAAAGGGGGTGGATCCCGTTGTTCGGCGGGTAAGGTGTCCTCCAATCTTTCGCTCATGGGGTGGCCAAGTCTGGAGCTAAGACGGTCGGGGCAGCTTATTCGCGCACTGACGCAACCCTTGGTGTTGTAGTTAGCAGTACTTTTGTAGAACTGTGGAATTTATTACGGTGCTTAGTGACGGTAGGATGTGAAATGCGAGCATGGTGAGTTGTCCTCATGAAGTCCAAGTACGCCGGATTCTTTGCGAACTGGAACTGAAACTAAAATTGAAATTGAAAATGTTTACAACAATAACGAGTCAACGGTTGTTGTTTCTGGGCGGTCTATTAATCGGCCATCTAGGTCTCTTATGATTAGGGCTTACGTCGTGAACCACTTTATCAAGCCTCTCCTAATGTATCTACATGGTTGTACAACGCCGCAAAATTCGCACAGTTCGCAGATTTTGTATTTTTCATTATGTTTTTGTGCTAATATGAAAAATCATGTGTGCTAGTCTCCACGATGTGCGGCGTGCTTCATGCACTGCGAAGGCGCTGATCAGCTTGATCGGTAAGCTGGCGCTCGTCGGAACGTGCTTACATGACCTTTGCTCATGTGCGACTCCGGTCGTACCGGAGCTAGGGGGGGAGGCATGCGGAAAAAATCCTCGCTCGGGTCGTCGACGGTCCCGTCTCGATCCACGCAGACACCCGTCCGAGATAGACGCAGCTCCTACCGTCGCAGCGCGCCTCTAATCCTAGACTTCCCTTTCCCTCCAGGGATATGGGAAGAAAGGAATCCGTAACGTCGGACGGTGTATCATTGGCGCTCATGCCCCACGCCAGATTTTTTTCATGTCCCCGGCCCGTCTCCGTTTGTTTACCAACACTTGTGTAATCGCGCCAAGTCCCCCCGTACCCTACCCCGATGGGTCACGTTGTTAGGGGACCGCCTTCACAAGCATTGTGCCGTCGCGATAGCCATGAGCACACTGCTTGAGGCATCCCGTCGACAAATGGGACCGACTAGGGGAAAGGCTGGTCGAGCACTCGGATAGAGTCGCCGCTCCGCAAAAGATGTTGGATACGGAAATATTTTTTCGAAAACCCTCCGTACATGGATTTTCCGGCGACGGTCGATCTTGTGGACATGCGCCGCCGGACAGCGTCGCTCCTTCGGCTGCGACCCTCCTCCGGCATGTGTAACATCTCGCCTCGCCCCCTGGGGAGACTCGAGTCTCACATGGAAGGTCGGTTGCTAGCGAACGCCATGCCTTGGCGACGCTTCCCGGGTGCCCGCGCCGCCACCTTCATCGCCCGCCGCCAACTGATATCCGTCCGTAAATTCCACACCGCAAAAAAGGTTCAGATACATGTTCCGCCCGTAGACATGAAAGTATTCGAGGATTTTTTAGCTATGAAAAGCAATTCCTAACTAGCCGAGCGGAAGAACCTTACGCTAGTGTACACGTGATAGTTTTGAATTCCCTCCGCATGGAGGCTTCCCGACAATTGTTGATAGCGGATCTCAGCCGCCGGAATAGCTCCGCCTAGCCCCAAACCGTGCCAGCCACTACACAGCTATTACGTTACCATCCCCCACCACGAGGAGGTGGGGGTGAGTGCCGACGGGCATGTGGGCGCACCCCCCTCCGGGGCCGCCGCCGCTGCACCGCCGGTGGGCGCCTTTGCGAACTCTATCTATTCGGTAGAATTTAGAAATTGCTCCAAGGCTGCCGTACGATTAACATCATCGAGTCGGTGCCAACCATGTGGAATTTGCTCGTCCTTAGTATGGATGCAGAACAACAATGCGCTTGCACGACGTCCACGAATAGTGTCTATCTTAACAACATTGATGGAAGCGACAAGGTGCTCATAATCATCGCCAGGTGTCGTGACATGAACAAAAGGACGAAAAGTACTTGAAGGGCACTCGCGAAGATTATCAACATGAAACAATGTATGTAGGCTCACAATAGATGGAAAATCTAATCCGTAATTGTTCGCTCCCATAATATATAGCTCCGTATGCGGTCCCGATTGCATGTCTTTTAGCTTTCGATTAAGTTGACCACTTAGGAGCAACCCTTTGATAACACCCGAGTCCTTGTCACTTAGTTAAAGTTGTGGTGCAATCGACGGCAGAGCACGGGCTTGCATATCTTCTTTGTGTAGACGCGACGCATACGTGTTCAATGCATGCACATCACGTATAAATGCCGCGATCGCTCTTGAGCTATCGATGAAACAAGAATCGACGGGCGCATGGAAAAAGCATGTCTTACGGCTCTTTATGAGAGAATCCAAAATTCCCCTCGAACGCAAGGTTTGTTTAATGCCAATCGTATTGTAAGCGAATTCCGCTTGTGGCAGCCAATCAACCCTATCAATCCAATCATAATATATAAAAGCTCGTAGAAGTTGCTGGAACGCAGAATTAACCCACTTTGATAAACCCAAAGTCCCTACATGTCGACTAAAAGACATGTTAAGCTTAGTCCTAATACATGTTCAAAGTGTATGCTAAAAGCACTGATAAAACGGGGGTCGTTGTGACTAACCATCACATGCGGGAGGCCACTCAAACGGTGCTAACATTGTTAAAAGAAAATGATATTATCCCATGCTCTAATCTCCTACGTACAAGCAAAGAAGTGTGCCATTCGTGTCAAGTGGTCGACAACTGCTAAAACCTTGTCGAAATCTGCAGTATCATGCAAGTGTGTCAGTAAATATAATTTCACATTGTGCGAAGGTCGTGGCGGCGGTATAGTTTAAGAATCAAGCGGAGCTGGCATCGGAACTCGCTCGTTTGCGCGACGGCAAACATCACATATGTTATAGTAATCACTTACGTCATGTCGAATGCGTCGCCGCCAAAACTTGTCAAATGCCTTAGCTATCGTACTTGCGTAGCCACGGTGAACTGCGAAACCTTTGGGTGTAATTCAAATAATAGATTCTTCTTGAAGACAAAGTCGTTCGGAATGCATAGTAGTGTCTATTTGTGCAAGGGGTCACATGTGACCCCTTACATATCTAACATGTCACATGTGATGACCCCCTACAGAAATCGCTTTTTGTATATGTGTTCAATGGCATTATGTTCGGAGCTAACTCGTCTACAAAAACAGCTTGACTAAGTGCAAAATCTTATGTTAAAATTTGTGCTAATCCAGCAAAGTACTAGCCGTAGGAACTTGACGTGGTCGTGGGAATTCATTTACTTCAATCTCAGCGCACCGTCATTTTTTCATTACTTGCCATGCGTGCCGAATTCTACATGTACGGTGTCCCATGCGAGGAGGCTATGGCATTGGCTATCTTGTTTTATGTGCGAGATACCCATGGGTGGTTGTCAAAGTTGAGGGGGCAATAAGGAATGCTTACACTCGGTGAGTGACACTGCATGTCATCTCACCCTCAGCAAGTGCCTAGCACTTGCCTATCACAGGATACGCACTCACCTTGTGGTGAGCACACGCCAACATATATTCTGAGCCTTTAGATGATATCTAACGCTCAACAACTTGCCACCATCAGCAACCTAATCCTCTCTATTGTTGATTGGCTTATCATCTTATAGTGCTGAGTCACAGCCGTACTATCACGATGCTACTTGACCAACATTGCTGTGTAGCAACTTGATTATCACACAAAACCATGTCTCGCAACACTCCCCCTTGCTACGCAGGCAATCCCATGATGGCATTGCACAACTTGCTATGTCTTGCACTCACTAATGGCTTGGTAAGCACATCAGCAAGCATGTTCTCCGTCGCACAATATTGCACCTCGATGTCTCCGCTCTCCACCTTCTCCCGACAGAAGCGGTACCTCACGTCCATGTGTTTGCTGCGTCCGGTCGTCATGCTATTCTTGCTGAGTGCAATACAACTCTGATTGTCCTCATGAATTGTGATGGGAGACCCGGAGTCTTGGTGAAACTCGTGGAGTAGTTGCTTCAAAAACATCGCCTCCTGAGTGGCCGCAGTCAGCGCCATATACTCTGCCTCCGCTGTCGACAACGCCACAGTTTGTTGCCGCTGGCTTTTCCAACTCACCGCTGCACCGTTGAGCATGAACACATACCCCGTGCGAGAGCGGCGCTCGCCAATATCACTCGCGTAGTCAGAATCTGACCATCCTACCAGCTTTGATGAGGGTGCGCCACCGTACATCAACACCGACTCTGCGGTCCCCTTGAGGTAGCGAAGCACCCTCTTGGCTTGCTCCCAATGTGACTGAGAGGGGTCGGACATGTACCTACTAAGGTGGCTAACAGCCATGGTGATGTCGGGCCGTGTGCTTACGGAAGCGTACAACAAGCTGCCGATCAAGCTTTGGTACGGCACTAGACCGGGAGGCAACCTTGATGTCGACGTCTCCACACAATTGCTCAAAGCATCGACCGCCATAGGTGAGCCCACTGGCTTGCAGCCCATCATGTTGAAGCGCTCCAACATATCTAAGACGTATCGCTGTTGTCCAATCTTGATGGTGCGGCTGCCACGATCACGCTCGACTGTCATGCCAAGCAACCAAGACACTGGACCGAGGTCTTGCACGTTGAACCTTTCGCCGAAAGCCGACTTGAACCCAACGATGAAGCTACCCGCTGGTCCGACGATGATGCTGTCGTCCACGTACAACGCCAAGACATAAAGCTCACCCTCCTTGATGAAGACGTAAATGCCGGGATCCACCTTGGATTGGGTAAAGCCATACTCCTCTAGCCATGCTGTGATGGTCTTATTCCAGTTCCTTGGAGCTTGCTTGAGGCCATACAATGATTTCTTCAACAAGCACACTCGCTCCTCTCCATTGATGTCGAAGTGACGGAATCCTTCCGGCTGCCTCATGTAGATTTCCTCCTCGATATCGGCCTCCAAAAATGCCGTCACCACATCAAGCTGCTCCACCTCCCAATCATTATAAGCAGCAAGCGCGAGCAACGTTCGAATAGAAATCACCCTCACTGTGGGAGCGAAGGTCTCGTGGTAGTCCACACCCTTCTCCTGAGTAAACCCGCGAGCCACAAGTCTTGCTTTGTACCTTGCAATCTGTCCATTGGCATCGCGCTTCAGCTTGAACACCCACTTGGAATCTACGAGTTTGCGGCCGGCAGGACAAGGGACCAATGTCCAGGTTTTCCGAGATACAAGTGAGTCGTACTCGCTCTTGATAGCTGCCTCCCACTCCCCCGATTGGGGACTCCTCAGCGCTTGCTTGTATGACACCGGCTCTTGAACGGTCGGGCTGCTGGCTGACTTAATAGCTGCGGCACTTCCCGCAGTCCATCCATCTCCCGAAGCGCCCGCTGAACGGAGATTATACCTTGGACTGGGTACGCATTGCTGTGGTGCGGCAGTGGATCGAAGATTATACCTTGGACGTGGAGTCTCCCCCAAATGCATGTCCCGTTCCTCTTCCGTCGACCCGGAATGCTGCCGCGACTCCCGTAGCGGCGACTCCCCCGAAGGTGTATCCGGTTCTTCGCTACACATGGTGCGCGGGATGCTGTCCTCTTCATCATCATTGCGTTGCTCCGCATTGCTCTCCCCCATGGGGAGGACTGCAGCCTCATCGAACACCACGTTGCGACTGCTCACCACACGACGAGTAGCATGATTATACACCAACCACGCAGGTGATTCGGAAGCATAGCCCACAAAGACACGCTTCCACGCGCGATCGTCAAGTTTGCGGCGTTGAGACTTGTCAACGTGGACATAGGCCGGACAGCCGAAGACCCGCATGGAGCTCAAATCAGCTCGTCTACCGGTCGCCAAGGTGAAAGGTACACGGCCGGCTCCGCTACTATGCACACGATTGCGGACATGCACCGCAGCGGCCATCGCTAAAGCCAAATACGATTTAGGCAGCGCGGCTTGCCGGATCATTGACAGCGCCATCGGGACCAATGTCCCCCACTGCCGCTCAATACGGCCATGTTGCCAATGCGCGTAAGGGGCAGTGATCTCCACAGCGATGTTGAACTCATCCAAGAGGTTTCGGAAGGCAGCACCTAAGAACACCGTGTCATTGTCCACCCGAAGACGACGAACCGTGTGCCCCAGAGAACGGATCGAAGTCAACATGCGACGGAACGAGGCGGGAGCCTCATCCTTGGAGCGGACCGCATCATGCAGCATGAAACGGCTCCGGAAATCAACCGCACACAAGTTGTACCGCCGTCCTCCCAAGGATGGAACACTCATAGGACCGCAAAAGTCTAGGCCGAGGACCTCAAAGACACCAACGTTCCGGTCAGCCGGCTCACGAGAGATACGGCGGACGTGCGACTTACACACAGCACACGTCTCACAGAAGCCCAACTTCTCCGACGCAGAAAACGCCACACCCTCCACCTTAGTGGCCAAGAGCCCGTCCAATTGCGACTCGCCAAGGTGACCGAGTCGGGAATGCCACAACCGTTTTTCCAATGGCGCAGTGGCGACCGAAGCGGTAGGAGTCGACGAAGCAACCCGCGCCGGCAACCACACCAATAAGTGCGCGCGCTCCAACGGAACCACCACGCCACCACCATGACCGGCATGAAGACGAAGGTGGTCCACGGGATCAGCTAACACCACAGAATGACGTTGTCGCCGAGCTTGGGTGAGGCTGAAAAGCCGATGGTAAGACCATGACGCACGACGGGATAGCTCAGGAACGTGGAGCACATTCTTTAGCGTGGCAGGAATCTCCTCTCCATCTTCAGCCTTCACAATGATTCGGACCGAGCCCACTCCAACAGCGCGGGCGCTGATACCCTTCACCCAAAGCCGGTCGGTGAGCGCTCGATACTCACAAAAGTCACGGCGCACACTAGTCATGTGATGGCTGGCGCCGCTGTCGGCCAACCACATCCACGTTTCCCCATCGCGCTCGAACATGTGTCGAGCCTCGGAGAATGGCCTCGCAGTGGTGGCTGTCACGTCCATGACCGCCGGAAAAGCAGCCGGGGAGTCCACTTGCGCAGAGTTACCTCCGGTGTTGTTGACGGGGCACTCGGACCTGCGATGGCCCTTCTTACCACAGCCATAGCAAACACCACGAAAAATTCTCGCTCCGCCTCTGCCATATGAGGTACGACGAGTAGTCGCAGCTCCTTGAAGAGATTTCAGTTGGTCTTGTAGCTCGGAGACTTGTCGCTTCAAAAGTTCAGTCGTTGAGTCATCATGAGACGCTGCAAAAGCCGTAGGCGTTGGGGGCTCCGTTGTATGTGATTGCGCACGACTCTCGATGCGCATGCCCTTTTGACGAAGATCACGCTTGACGGTATCCATGCTGAGGTCGTGTACGTCCCACGTGTCGGTGATGGAGTGGTATTCGCTGCGCAAACCCTTCACCAAGTACATGATGATACGCCGGTCGTGGACGACGTCCCCAACTCGGGCAAGCTGTCGTTGCAGTCGAACTAACCGGTTCAGATATTGAATGCCGCTCTCGCCGTCCGCTTGCGGCGTCTCCAAGTCCTGCAATAGTTCCGTACACCGGTAAATACCATCGTCCTCATAATGATTGACTAACGCAGTCCATGCAGTGTGACCGCAGGTCTTGTCATCCTCGCTAACATTCTCGATAATGGAAAGGTCGTCCTCCGGCAGCGCAAGAATCAATGTGGAGTACATGTCGACTTGTTGTTGAGAGGAAGCGGCACCATCCGACGACAAAGCCGGAGCCCACTTTTGCATCAAGCCAAATGCACGAAAACGTTTCTTCCACACGTCAAAATCTCGTCTCTCCCCACTGAACTTGGGTAGTTTCACGGAGTCCATATCAGGTACGTCGGATGCGCTCGCAAGAGAACCAGAAAATCAGGAATAATGCCAACAAGAAAAGCACCAAGTACCGGTGAAGAGGCGGGCAACACGGCTCTGAAAAAAGGAGACGACAAAGGGCTGACCGAAGACGCAATTGTACTCCCGGAGTCTATACAGCCAAGGCAATCAGAAACGAGTCTCAGAAGGTCGGTCAAGTGACGTCGTACATGAGTGCTAGTACACTTGTGGTAAGATGCCTTTCCAAAAATTCAGCCGGACCACTATCGGCTTTCACGAGAAAAGAAACTGGCGGGTGACAAGCTCCGGAAGCGAATAAAATTCCAGAAAGCGCCAAGCTATAACAAAGAAAAGCAAGCCGATCTTCACGTCACACGAGTCGGCGTTCGGGGGTTGAAGCCGGCTCCAAGCGACACAAACAAGTCGCTACCAACCGGGTATCGAAGTAAAGCTACAAACACAGGCAAGAGCCAGCCACTTTGTGAGCCAGCCGCACCTCACGTATCGTGCGACACCACAAAGGTCTACCACTCTTCGAGAAGCAAGCTCTAGGTTCCAGTCAAGACAAATGTGACGAGTACAGTCCTGCAACAGTACATTGCATGACATTGTACATGTACTCGTTACGGATTCCATTTCGTGCTTTTCCACAGGACGGACGTATACTCGTGGGTACGTCGCTACTGCAATATTGTAATGGTGCTGATGCTACAGTACGACCAGTACCTCCCGGTACGTACAGATATGCATAATTAATCTAACCCGCCAGATGACGCGCCAAAGCGAGCTCTTCAATGCAGAAGGAGCCGCGTCGTGAAACCCAATGCTAGGCAGGCCGTGTCTCGAGGACAGATGACGACGGTTGAGCAGCACTAACGCCTGACACGTAAGCGAAGCTTGCAAGTGTAACTAGTATGGGCTGAAACCTATTTAAGCCCTGTGCAGTAGAGGGAGGTGACAGAACCTTTTAACAATTCCTTTGTTCACTTACAACATCTACTGCCTAAGTACAGCAGTGAAACATCTCTCATCAATTGCCTCTCGACAACATCATTTGCCATCTTGCAACAAAAGAACTAGACAGACTAGAACAGATTTGTGCTAGCGTCTAGCTTTCAGAGGCTAACCGCCACACTGGTTTCGGAGCTCTCTGGTCGACGCACGCTTTCGTTGCTCGTTGAACCGCTCAACGTTGTTTGATTGTTTGAGATGGCTTCTCTTGGACCCGGACATTACGTGGTGTTGGTAATTCACGTTGGAGGAACTAAACCGTCGGACTTGAAGTTGGTGTTTCAGCGTGAGCCTCGTTCTAGTAAAACTTGGTTCCCAGCTGGCTCTGTCTTACCTAACGAAGAGCCTGTCGACGCTGCTATTCGCGAGTTACACGAGGAGACCGGTCTTGTTTTGACACCGGATGATTTGACGCTGTTGAGTGGTGAACTTGTTAACGTTGCACTACCTCAAGGACGATAGCTTGTCTACGTGTACTCGGCTTCTATTCCTGTCATGTTTGCTACGAACAACTTACGTACACCTGCTCAGGTCGAGCATGTTGTTTTGGCACAGTCGACAGTTAATCCGGATGGCACCTACGTCGTCCCGGAAACCATCAACATTGACGGTCTGACACTTACGCCCTCACAGAAGGGGTTACTTCGTGCTGAGAAGCACAAGAGTGAGTTACTTCACTTTGGTTACGTGACTCAGTGGGAATCTTTTTATCGAGCAATCACACAACATGTTCCAGTCATGCAAGACGACACGTCTATCCCGAGACAGTTCCACATGTACCCCCGGTTTACGACGGTCGACTCTGGTTCTGTATGGCTTCTGATTCGCGGACACATTAATCGACTGACTGGTGAAGGACCTACGGATTTACGAGTGGGAATGCCGATGCCTACCCACAACTTGGCTGGACTATCTGTGACCCTCACGGAGACTCAGCGTAAGGCTGCTATTATTTCACCGTACCAGAATGGTGAGGTACCTCATGTACTGGAGGATTGGCTTGAAGCACAGCCTCAGCGTTTTGTTATGCTTGGGATTACAGCTGACTCGTACGACGCAGTGTTCTGGGTTACTTTACAGTTTTCTGGACATTTGGGTGGGTGGTGGTTGAACCGAAAAAATCAGCCTCCAATTCCATCTACGTACAACGAGCTTGTTACGGAGTTACGCAAGTCGACGTTTCTTCCGAACATTCAAGACGACGCAATTAACGCTTTGCTAAGCTTTACGCAGAGCAGCACGATGAGTTACGCGGTTTTCACTAAACAGTACAACGACTACTTACGTCGGTCTCGTCAACACCTGACAGCTGAGGTACAGTGTGCACGCTTCATTAATGGCCTAGCGAACGAAGCGCTCAAGAACCTGGCTAAGTCACACCGAGCTCGGCAGGGATACCAGACTACGCTGGTGGAGCTGCAATTTTTTTTGAATGACGTCGTGACAGACTCGCCGGAACTCGGCAATACAAAGTCTGCTGCTGGACCATCTGCCCAGCCTTCACGTAAGCGCAACTTTGATGACCCTCTCGAGGAGGCCGCTAACGTCTGGAAACGTAACAAAGGTGGCCGTGGACGTGGCCGCGGACGTGGACGTGGAGGTGGCAACAATGGTGGTCGTGGTGGCAACAATGGTGGACGTGGTCAGACATTTGGCCGCGAAGATTTTAACACACTCGCAAATGCGATGACAGCTGAGGAGCGTAAGCGAAACATGGACGAAGGACTCTGCTTCAAGTGCCACAAGAAGGGACACCGTTTGTTCCAATGTCCGGAGCTCAAAGGCAAGTCTTACGTGATTTACGCACAGCTGATTTAATCCTGGGTTTACCATGGCTTGATGACGAACATGCCTCTTTACAATTTGGTACAACCAGAATTTTTACACTAATGGATGGCACAGCTGTGGAGACTACCCTCGAAGAACGACGCCCTGAGTGTCTACTCATGTCGTCTACGAAAGTTCAGAAGCTTATGCGCAAGACGCGCCGCAGCAGGGGACGTCATGCTGATTTTTACGTCATTGAACTCACGTCTGCTGCCGAACAACCGACAGACTTCCACATTGGAGAGGAGCTAACAGCAGAACAACGTGACAACTTCCGGTCGTTACTCTTCGATGACTTCCCGGATTTACTGCAACCTGTCGACTCTCCACCTGTAAGCCGACAGTGGGATCATCCCATTGAAACAATTGGCCCAATGCGACGCCAACGTTTGAACAGATTGTCACCCGCAGAGCGCGCTGAGCTTAATCGACAGCTCAAAGACGCAGTGGAAGCTGGTTTAGTACGCCCCAGCTACAGTGAGTTCGGCTCGCCAATTCTTTTTGTGCGAAAAGCTGATGGCTCACTACGTCTGTGCATTGACTACCGTGGTCTTAACGAGGTTACGCGTAAAGATGCTTACCCGCTACCGCGTGTGGACGACGCTCTGGACGAACTTAAGGACGCGAATTTTTACACACACCTCGACCTCGCTTCTGGATTCTGGCAAGTTCGAGTGCGTGATCAGGACGTTCACAAGACGGCTTTTCAGACCCCTGATGGCTTAATGGAATGGGTCGCCATGCCGTTTGGGCTGTGCAATGCACCAGCTACATTTCAAAGGATGATGAACGACATTCTTCGCGACTTTTTACATAAGTTCGTGACAGTCTACCTGGATGACGTATGTATCTACAGTCGAACTCTGGCAGAACACCTGGAGCACCTACGTCTAGTGCTACAACGATTCAAGGAGGAAGGGCTGAAATTACGCCTTAAGAAATGCTTCTTCGGATTGCAAGAAATGGAGTATCTGGGCTACACTGTGTCAGCCGGAAAAAATTCGGTTTCCACAAAGAAAGTCGAGGCCGTTGCAGACTGGCCAGTGCCCAAGACGCAGAAGGAAGTTCGCAGTTTCGTACAGTTCTGCAACTTCTATGCCAGATTTATACACCATTTTAGCGACCTTACGGCTCCATTGACGGACTTACTGCGGAAGTCCCAGCCACAGAAGGTTACGCTGACGCCTGCCTGTTTGGAAGCCTTCGAGACTCTCAAGTTACGGCTCATTTCCGCGCCATGCATGATCCTTCCGGAGGTCGGCTCGGACGCGACGTTCACCGTGGCTACAGATGCTTCAACAGTGGGGATTGCAGCAGTCATGTTGCAAGACCAAGGAGGCGGTCTTCAACCAATCTCTTACTGGGCGCGCAAGCTGAATCCAGCTGAGCGTGGTAACACTTACTCTGCGTACGACTTAGAAGCTTTGGCCGTATGCGAAGCTGTCAAGCATTGGAGGTGCTATCTTGAAGGCTGTTCTAAGTTCCTTGTCGTAACAGACCACGACACACTGCGACATCTGCTCAGGCAACCGAACAACAGGCTGAACAAGCGGCAAGCAAGATACCTTCGGGATTTGCAACCGTTTGTGGGCTCGATGACACTTGCATATCGCAAGGGAGCTCTGAACGAAGCCGACCCGTTAAGCCGGCGTCCAGACTTCGTACCTCAGGCCACAGTACCCTTATTTTGGGATGGCGAGGTTCCGTCAGATCGAGAATTACGACGGAAGTCCCAGCTGCTGTTTGAAGACGCACAGTTAAATTCGCTTACTGTTGATGCGCTGCAGCTGAGCCCTGAGTTCGCTAATCTCATTCGCGAGGGGTTCTCACAAGATTCGTTTTATGGGGACGATGGTGAGTGGACAAGAGACAGCCGGATAGAAGCCAGAGCCGGGTACTTTTGGCGTCTCAATCGCCTCTGTATTCCACAGAACTCTGAGCTCCGACTGAGATTGATCACAGAGCTGCACGAAAGTTCGTCAGCTGGTCACAGAGGAGTTGCTAGCACTCTTGCTAAAGCACTCGACAGATTCTGGTGGAAACGAATCCGCCAAGACGTGAAAGATTTTTGTGAACGCTGCGTCGTGTGCCGACGAGCGAAGATTCGACCGCAGATGGCTGCGACTCTTTACCCATTGCCTGTTCCACCCAGACCGTGGCACACGATTGGTCTTGACTACCTGACACACTTGCCTGAAAGCAACGGCTTTAACAGTGTGCTGATTGTGGTAGACCATCTAAGTCGAATGGCCCATTTTCTGCCATGTACAGAATCGATTACTGCCGAAGAAACTGCCACTTTGTTTTGTCAAGGAGTCTATCGCTTACATGGACTTCCCCGTGTGCTAATCAGCGACCGCGACCCGAAATTTGTCAGCGCTTTCTGGCAGACACTATGGAGACGCCTTGGAACGCGTCTGAACATTTCTTCCAACCGACACCCAGAAACAGACGGCTTGACAGAGCGCGTGAACAGCACATTTCAGCAGCTTCTTCGCTGCTTCTGTTGCTATGATGGCTATGATTGGTCGACACTTTTACCGCAAGTGGAGTTTGCGTACAACGCTTCGCGTGCACTCGGAATTGAGCACACACCATTCGAAGCTAACTTTGGATTCTCTCCTGAGGAGCCTCCTGACTTACTGTTCAGCATGCGACCATCGATTCCAATTTCGCAAGATGCAACAGAACGGTTGAGACTGTTACAGGAAGTACATACCCTGGTACGCTCAGTGTTACAGCTACACAAAGACGAGATGCAGGCGCGCACAGAACCGTCTACAGCGCCACACTTCGCTAAGGGAGACAAGGTATCAGTCGTCACAGCAAATCTTTTTCTGCGAGGACAACCGAACCGGAAACTCAGAGACAGACAGCTCGGCCCTTTTTCAGTGGAGGAGCAGATTGGAAAACACAGTTACAGATTGAAACTACCAGCGACAGTACGCTTACATCCTGTGTTCCATGTTAACAACTTACGACCCTGCTCTACCGCTCCGCTACGACCAGCTGTCCCGGTGATTGTACCTGAAGGAGACGACGAGGAGTTTGACGTGTCGCACATCTCTGCTGTGTGCATCAAGTCGCTACCTGGACGACGAGGCAAATATCTGCTCTTCATGACACACTTCAGTGATGACGACATTCCACCTGTCTGGCACCGATTGAACGAGGTGCATCGAACAATTGCGTTACAAGAATTCTTGGAGACGCCCCAATGGCGCAAGTTCGCCAAGACTCAGGCGTACATTGACTTCATGCACGCTTTCCCAGCGCGCATTCCTGAGTCCCAGTAACTGCTTCAGTAAAGAAGCCAAGAACCACGGAGGTCTGCCTCGCGGCGGCCTCATTGATCTGTCAAGAGGGGGAGGGTACGAGTGTGACGAGTACAGTCCTGCAACAGTACATTGCAGGACATTGTACATGTACTCGTTACGGATTCCAATTCGTGCTTTTCCACAGGACGGACGTATACTCGTGGGTACGTCGCTACTGCAATACTGTAATGGTGCTGATGCTACAGTACGACCAGTACCTCCCGGTGCGTACAGATATGCATAATTAATCTAACTAGCAAGATGACGCGCCAAAGCGAGCTCTTCAATGCAGAAGGAGCCGCGTCGTGAAACCCAATGCTAGGCAGGCCGTGTCTCGAGGACAGATGACGACGGTTGAGCAGCACTAACGCCTGACACGTAAGCGAAGCTTGCAAGTGTAACTAGTCTGGGCTGAAACCTATTTAAGCCATGTGCAGTAGAGGGAGGTGACAGAACCTTTTAACAATTCCTTTGTTCACTTACAACATCTACTGCCTAAGTACAGCAGTGAAACATCTTTCATCAATTGCCTCTCGACAACATCATTTGCCATCTTGCAACAAAAGAACTAGACAGACTAGAACAGATTTGTGCTAGCGTTTAGCTTTCAGAGGCTAACCGCCACACAAATGACTCCAACAACTAGCAGCTTGAGGGCCCATAACCTGTCAAAGTTGAGGGGGCAATAAGGAATGCTTACACTCGGTGAGTGACACTGCATGTCATCTCACCCTCAGCAAGTGCCTAGCACTTGCCTATCACAAGACACGCACTCACCTTGTGGTGAGCACACGCCAACATATATTCTGAGCCTTTAGATGATATCTAACGCTCAGCAACTTGCCACCATCAGCAACCTAATCCTCTCTATTGTTGATTGGCTTATCATCTTATAGTGCTGAGTCACAGCCGTACTATCACGATGCTACTTGACCAACATTGCTGTGTAGCAACTTGATTATCACACAAAACCAAGTCTCGCAACAGTGGTCTAGATTAGGGTTTGAGATTTATCGTATTAGGGTTTGTCAGTATGTTGCCCTCCATTTAAAATTATGATGCCGAACAAGCTGCCATATGCATATGTCGGGGTCAAGATTGTCCGACTTGTTGGACATTATATATTATATATTATCCGCCCCCTTACACAAATAAATGTAAGAGGTCACATGTGACCTCTTACGATGCCCCCCCCTCCCCCCCCCCCCTAATATGCAAGAACGACGAAATTTTGCCGCAGGCTATATAATTATGTTTTACTGATAGTAACGACGGTAGCCGTCCATTTCAGCGTAATTTTGATGCCAAATGACGAAGCTGCAAGAACTTTTGTAATACCTCCCCCAAAGCCATCATTTTGCAGACACTCAAGCAACTTACACCCCCGTATGTTGTACATGTCACGTGCATGACATCCTCACTTTTAATTACCGGTCTGCGTCTTTTGACATGGACACAACTAGCCTAGAGGAGGAACATATTATTGAATGCATATACTATCAGCTTATTTTCGTGGGCCAATAAATGGTGGGGCATATCGAATGGAAAGGGTCACATCTGGCCCTTTCCACGCACAAATAGGCAAATGTTCATGCCTATAGAACCAACAATCTTTGGCGAGAATCTGCCCGCCCTAAGTCCACTCACGCTCGTCCCCATACACCGAGCCTTAAGTGTAACCCATACGAACTTGAGCACCACATTCCTGGTACATTTGGCAAACTCCCGCATTTATACTATGCAAAAGCGTGACTTTGATATGTGAAGCCATCGGGGGGTCACGAGTTCTCGGTAATTGGGACTGATATCGAGGATATAGCTTTGTGACACATCACCATCCCAATACAATGGAAGTATGGCTTGTGGCTTGAGCCCCGCCCGCCGGTTCAGAGGGGCAACCTCGTTCTTAGATCCCTTGCGGTGTGCCAAGGTCACCGCACCCGTAAATTGTTGTATATCACGTACGTAACTTGCTTGCCACCTGTTGGTTGCATGAACAAGTGTCGCGCGGTGTAGTGGTTAGCTCTTTTTACATGACCACACCGCGAGCCAAGAATCCCCAAACAATATGTCGGCAATCATTCCATGCCCTAGTACATGGTAAACGTCATATCTAGGACAAACACGTGGATTGAGACGATGAAACCGTACATGACCAAGATCCTCGGCTCGGACGTAATCGGCGCGAAGATCCTAGCCTTACTCTCCGCAGCATGGGCACCCAACACAATAGCAACGTATTACATTACTATCCGCCGGTACTTCGACTTAAGTGAAGAGCACAGACTCGTGCCACTCGCTTCTACACCGGCACACATGGCACGCTACGTCGCGTAGCTAGGGCAACTCGGCACCATCAAGGCCTCTAGTCTACAACCTTACCTATCGGCAGTCGACAGCTTCTTCAAAGACCACGGTCTCGAAGCATTTTCCCTCGGCGACCTAGTCGCCTAGGTGAGAAAAAGACTTGCCGCCTCATACACTTGTCAAGATTGAAGATACGCCAATACGTGTTCACATGCCAGCCTCCATCGTAGTCCAAGCCCTATGTATGGCCCAAGCCCTACGCCTCCAACTCAATGATTCTACTACGCGTGCGGAGCTCTAAGCAAGCCCATCACGAGACCAAGTACGACTCCTCCGGGCATGTATTATAGTGGTAATACTATACTAAATCTTCAGTCGCGGGGGCTTAGGCATAGACGGTTGAACCGAGGACCTCGCCGCCTCCGAGAAAGACGGCATTCGCTTACACCACCGTACAAGGAAAGGACAACGCGGAGTGTCAGGAGGGCACAACCTACTATGTCACCTTCCGCCCACGGTTCACACTGAGGTGATTCAAATGTTATTGTTCTTCAATTCTATTCAACGCATTCTCTCGGGCAGAAAATACCCGACTGCGCGGTGGGTGATCGACGTGTCGGGAAAAAACGAAAAATGAACAACCAACACACTCTGAGGATGGCTCCACGAGGTCGCATCGGCGCTTCGGGAGCGCCCCCCATAAGGTTTCAACTGGACCTCGCACTCCTTACGCAAGGGAGCAACGACAACCGCCTACAACGTCAGAGTTACGCTACATAAGATAAAATACTTCGGCGGCTGATCAAGTGAGTCAAGCACTCAAGCGTCGTCCTTGACTCACCCGACCGTCCTTGTATGGCGATCGGAGTGGTTCTTCTTCGGCTGGCTAACACTTTGGGGTAGCCAACCGACGATCAACCCGCCCAATGGCGACGACCTGACAAGCGGAGCCTCCCCTTGCTTTGCAAATGGTAATATTGAAATTAAAGAGACCAAAAATTACAATGGGGGCGAGATTAGTCGGGCGTTGCCACGTAGTTACAAATTCTAACCACGAGGTTACGACTGTCACCAGGGTAGAACACAGACATGCGTTACCCCTAATTGAAATTGAAATTGTTTACAACATGTACCGTATGCGCTGGTTTTTCACCAAAAGCCGTATGCGCCGGCTGCTGTCTCTGGGCCCTCCCAACTATGCCATACAAGGAACTTACAAGTCAGGGCTAGACCGTTAACCGCCTAAGTCCAACCTCTCCAAGGGTGTTCGGGGGTTTTACTCCCCCCCGGGGAGGTGTGCAAGACGAGGCGAGGGCTGCGTGCATTTACGGTCGTGCGAGGGGGCAACGTGCGGAGGTGCGGCGGGAGGTCGTGCGGGACTTTATGCGGTATATGGGTAGGAGATGATGTAGCCATTGGACAGTGTGCGTGTGGAGCTGTGCGAGGATGCGAGACGTGTCGAGGCGTGCTTTGGAGATGAGTTTGTCAGGAGGGTCTGTGCGGGCTGTGAGTAGGGAGGTGAGACTCGTGATGGTGGAGGAGTGCGGTGTGCCTGTGCGGCTCATGACGATGGGAAGGATGTCTACCACTGTGCCTGGCAAGAGGCTGCGGATGGCGTTTGCAAGGGGTGTGTATTTGGCACGGATGAGGTGAGCTGTGTGGGAGAGGTTATTATCCGTGCAGTACTTCCATTGTCCTATCCGAATCTTTTGTATGGATGCGTATCGGCGGCGGCCGTTAGTGTGACCGACAAATCGAGGTTCGAGAAGGCGAATGAAATCGGGTTTGTGTGCGGGGGGTCGTAGCGCGTGGGGGAGTATCTCAGGGGGTAAGACGGCGGGACACGAGGTTAGAGAGTCGGGCGAGAGACCTTCGTCAGCATCAACAAGGCGGGTGGGCATGTGGGTGGGGTGAGGTGGGTGGCAGTCAAGAGGAGTGTGGGCAGGAGAGGGGGAGGAAAATGATTTGATGGGTTTGTTACCGATGTCTGCGGTGATGGTTTCCCAGCGGCCCCCGTTGTGGCGTTCCAATAGGGAGAGTAGGAGTTGCAGCGCGCTATTGTGTCGGTCATGTCTTAGGCCAGACATGGTGGGGCAGTTACCGGCCATGTGTCCGTTGCTAGTGAATTGGCCACAGAGGGGGCAGCGCAGGGTGGGGTTATGGGTGAGTAGGCGGGTGTTGTGAACTCCCCACATGAATTCTTGCTTGTGTGTGAATTGGATATTTGTGAGGGTAGAGTGTTTTTTGTGGAAAGAGAATTCGGCGCCGTCCTCCGCGGCGCGGGCTAGGAGGGCACCATGTTTTGTTGTTTGCGATAGGGGTGTGTGTGTGTGTGTTTGGTGCTGTAGGTGTGTGCGTCAGCCTTGAGGTTGGTGTATTTGTAGGGTATGGGGTCCCCTAGGGTTTGTGGAATGAGGGTGTATGGCCAGGTCCAGTGGCCTATTGTGACATATGAACCTGTGGTGTATGTGGTGTCGGGTGGGTGTCCATCCGCGACATGGTTAGCGAGTGCGTCAGCGAGGTCGTTACCTAGGGAGTGGTTGTGTGCCTTAATTTTGCCGAGGTGTGTGCGGATGCCAGCGTCGCAGCGGGTTTTGAGGGTGTGTGTGATGGAGTGGAGTGTGTCCCGGTGGATGTTGTGTCGGTAGGCGGCAGGGCAGTTTAAGTATCCTTGTATGAGGCGTAAGGAGCACGCACTGTCGGTAAGGAGGTGGGTGTGGCCGAGTTGGAGGCCTATGTCTATGCCAGCTAGTTCATCGCGATTTATTGTGTGCGAGGGAGGGGTAGAGGTCACCCGGATTTTGATTTTGGTGTCCGAGGCGGGGTGGGTGGCTGCCGCTCCGAGGGGGGACGGGCCTCCTTTTTTCGAGCCATCTGTGTAGACAAAGTCCTGCCAGTTCCAAGCAAGAGTACCTCTGGTGGGGTGGTATGTTAGTTGCATGCGTTCCGGGAGGGGGTATGTGATGGGGTGAGTTGCGTTTGGGGGGAGGTGGTATATGCCTGCTGCGTGGGGTGAGTAGGTGTCGACGAGGTGAGGAGGAGGGATGGTGATGGCGGGGTTAGGGAGGTGAGTGTCGTAGATAGATTCGAGAGTGTTGTGAAGTGCGGTCATGGCTGTGGGTGGCGGGAGGGTGGAGAGTGCGAGGGGATAGGCGACGAGGTATATGTCGACCATCCATCGTGTGCCGAATGGGGTGGGGGTGGGGTTGCCAATGTGTTGGTCGGGGGGTAGGAAGGTGTTTGCGTCATTGGAGAGTGTGTAAAGGTGGTGGGTGTATGGGGAGTTGATGTATTTGGAGTAGCGGTAGGGTGTGTGTTCCCATCGGGGGAGGATGAGGATGGTTGCGCTAGGTGTGTGAGGGGCTGTGAGGTGTGCGCTGGTGATTGCGTGTTCCATGGCACGGCGCATGCATTCGTGGTCGTATTCGGGGTTGGCGATGTTGGTGCCTTGCCATGTGTGTGGGGCATTGCTGCCACTAGATAAGAAGACTATGTCTTCGGGGTAGAGGGAGTGGTAGGTGTGGGAGTGAAGGGATTTATTGAGGGGGTCGGAGTAGAGTTCTGTCTGTATGTGGAATGTGTGGCGGAGAGCTGTGAGTAGGTCTTCTCTAGTGGCCCATCTATTACGGGTGGTGGTGGCGGGTGTGGGTGAGTGGATTTCTGAGCGGGAACCTAGGCGAGTGAGGAGGTGGTAGACCTCCTCTTCGAATGTGTGCAGCGAGAGGTCGGGGCGGAAGAGTTGGAAGAGGTGGCGGACGCGGTGGCCGTTAAGGGTGGTGACCGCGCGGCCGTCGGGAGTGCATAGCATGGTGGTGTCGTGGAGTGATGGGTGTGCGTGGATGGCGAATTTACCGGTAGGGAGCATGTCGAGGTCGGGGTTGATGGGGTCGTGGTTGAATGTGATTAGGGGGTGTGACCAGGGAGGGGGTTCGGGTTCTGGCAGAGTGGGTGTGGTGGAGGGGACAAAGCCGGAGTTAAATGCGGTGAGGGCGGTGGGGCCGGAGGGGGTCTCACTGATGGTGTCGTGAAGTTGTAGGCATGGCGCCCACTGGACTTCGTGGAGTTGGGTGAGGTCGTGGTGTTGACCGCGAGCACACCACTCGCACTGCCATGTGGCGGGTCCTTGAGCTGGGCGGCATTGGGAATGTATGGCAAAGTGCGGGCATGTGCAGCAGGTGGAGGTGGGCTCTGTGTGCAGTGGGTCATGACAGATGGAGCAGGCGGTGGGGGAGGGGGTGGGGAGGCATACCGATGTGGGGGTGGAGGAGATGAGGCGGAAGCCGTCGTCGAGTTGTAACTGAATGTCCCATTCCGTGAGGTGTTCCGGGGCCCATTCAACCATGTACTGCGTTTGGCCGTATTCTGTGTCCTTGTGTTTGGAAATGATACGCGTTACGTCGCATGGGGGGTAGTGGTGGTCGGAGCGGGTGAGGTATTCTGTGTCTAAGTGTGTGGTGGGTGCGGTGGGGGTGGGGTGATTGGTGCGTGAGGTGTAGATGCCGGATGAGAGGGTGGGGGGTGAGCGAGGGAGGTGGTGGGAGAGGAGGGGAATCCATGAGGGGTGTATAGTGGTGGGGGGGGGATGCTTATTTGGGGGTGAGGCTTGTGATGGGGAGGCGGTTGTGGATAGTATCGAGGGGTTCGGTGAGGATTGCGGCGAGGAGGCGGATGGGAACTGAGGGTGGGGTGGTGGACCCCGTGAGCGTGGTGACGGATTTGCATGATTTGAGGATGAAGGAGGATGAGGTGGCTCTGAGGAGGACTTGTGGCCACGTGGTGATGTTATTTTTCCAGAGGGGGGTGAGGCGGGGGAGGAGGGAGGCGTGTGTGTTTGCGGGGAGAGAAATCGCAATAGGCTTGTTTATATGTGTGAGGGTCGGTGATGTGTGTGGCTTTGTCCCGGAGTGAGGCGAGGAGGGTTGCCCCTATATGACGCGCCGACAGACAGAGGTCGTCGACCTTTTGCGTTTGCGCGAGCACAGCTCACGCAATCCTCCCTCCCGATATCCCCTCAATTAGCGTACGTACGGGACCCAGGGCCCCTTGCGAGCAAAAAATGTAAGATATAACCACTTTTGCCAAACATAGCGTGGGTGCTACATACACGATCCATCCTTTGGAGAGCTACGGCACATGTATAGCACATGTACTATCCTGTAAACTTCATTTCTTGTCGTTGGTCCACGGGACATACATTTTCGGCGTTTTTGGGGGGATGTGCGACGTGAATTTATGCAACGTCTTTCTGCTGCTCTTCATGGCACTCTGGGTTCCTATTTCCGCGACGCTTTTCAGGAGGGCAGTGCCGACGCTGTGGCATGCCCTCCTGTTCCTCGGGCTTAGGTATTTTGTATTTTCCTCTTTTCTTCTTTTTCTTGGTGGCCTCCACTGCTTTTTCTTGTAAGAAAGTGTTTTGATCACATACAGGTAGTACATATATATTGCATATCCGGGTACTGAATCCAACACATACATACAGTCGTCGTTATTTTTATTGAAATTTCCGCACCAAGGAAATTCCTTAGCCGCGAAAGATGAGATGTTAAGGAAATTCCTTATATTGCTAAAACTGCTATACATTTATTCGCGAGCGCCACCTTTCTCACCAATACATATACTACACTGGCGCTACACACATCAGCAGCCTGCTTGTCGCTACGGCGTCGCTCCGCGAGGGTAAAGGTAGCAGGCCGAGCTAACGACTGCATTCTGGAAGGGGGCTAAAAGAAGGCAGTCAGCATGGCTGTCCCGAACGCTACTACTGGCGTGAACGCGCTTTTGGACCGTGAAGCGCAGACCCGTAGCTGCGCGTCACGCTTCGGGCCGCCCTCGTCAATCAAGAGCCTAAACCATGGCAGCTTCGGGCAGCCTTGCGAGCGCGCACTGCACGCGGCCGCTGCGTTCAGGGGCGAAATGCACCAGCAGCCAGACCTCTGGTTCCGAGAGCGCTACGCGAGGCATCTAAAAGAAGCCACGGCTTGGATGGAAGCTTATTTGAAGGTGCGTCTGTCGTGTGGCTCACTGTATGTTCTTCTGTCCGGGCCGCTGTCATATTCTTTCTACTCGCCGTAGCGATGAGTATACGTATACGGGTACTGTTTTTTTCAAAAATAGCGTCGCGCGTTGCTATTGTTCCGCCATGCTGTGCAACTGCTCGTCCCCTTATTGCCATGACAGGTTCCCCTCGCCAATCGCCGCCTAGTGAGGCTCGATGACAACCCCGCCTACATCAGCGGCGGGGTGGTGTTCGCCGACAACACCACCTTCCTCATTAACAGCCTGCTACACCACTTCAACTACGTCAGCTACGACGCCCTTCTCATTTCGACGCAAAGTTACGGTATGACGCAGAAAACGTGCCATCGGTTGTCTAGTCGAGCGGGCGGGCCGGCAGTCCTCGCAGTGGACTTCTCCCAACTGTTGCTATTGACGGGCAACAACATGAACAGCAGCGGAACTACGCAGGGCTCTTATTCGTTGCATCTGGGTCCTGACTTCACCATGAAGATGGTGGCGGCGTACCGGGCGACCTTGCAGCAGGCACGAGACCGGGGAGTCAACTTGCGACTCGCAGTAATCGAGCATTTAGTCAGCACGCCTTCGTGCGTGCTACCCATCGCCGAGATTGCGACCGAGATAAAGGTAAGTCGTGCCTTATTATCAGTCGGCGAATTACTCTGTGCAAACCCAATATTCGAGCCCTCCGATAATAGTCAATTTCCGGCTTGATTAGAGAGTCGTTATTCTAATTTCCTGACGGGAAGTGCATTTTCTGTGTAGTCCTTCTTTCCAGAGGCTTGGGTTGTTGTTGACGGCGCTCACTCCCTTGGCTCCATGCCGCTGAATTTGGCGAGCCGTGAGTGGGCGCAAGTGGACGCGTTTGTGACCAACGGCCACAAGTGGCTGTACACCTGTCGGGGTTGCGCGGTGATGTGGACTCGCCACAGCGATATCCTCCCTATCATCACTTCCTCTGCAACTGTACTCCCCGAATTCTCGGAGGAACGCTGCGAGGCAAGTCCCCAACTTGTCCCACTCGTCGACACCCTGCCCCTTCGCTGCATTTTTTTGCGAGTAGAGCACTACTTAGCGCACACACCTAGAGCTAGTAGAGCAGGTTTGGGTTTTTCTTCGCTTTTCTACGATGTATTTTACTGTACTATGCTTTATTATGCGCTACCTCTCTGTATTGTGACGCGCTTCACGTACCGGGTTGCGAGTGATACGGGATGGAGCGATTTGTTTTCATTTCTTGTTTTCGGTGACGGCTCCTTTTTTGTTTCTGCCCCACCCTTTTTAAAATATAAATATAGAAAATAATTTCTTTTTTTTTGCAGTGCCAATGTTTAAGTACTGCAAATGATTTTTTCAAAGTCCTGAAAAACAGGAAGGCGATATCATTACGACGAGATTCACGGCTTTTTGGTTTAGTCTGGAGGTAGGATATTTTGTGGGAGATAGATTTTCAGGCAACTCGCACAACTTTAGACAACAAATAATCCTGTAAAAAAACCCATAATCCTAAAGAAGATGGATTCAAATTGATGAAATGAGGCATCTCGGGCTAATAAGGCCCGTGGGGTTTTCCTCCTTTTTGCTTTGTGGTTTTCACATATTACCTTGTAAGAACATGAAAGAAAAGGAGGCATCCCCCCTCCCTCCGGTTTGAAAAGGGACCAAAAGACCCAGAAAAAGAAAAGTTATCGCCTGATGATGAAAGCAGTAACAGCAGAAAACATTAACAAAAATTTCTTACAAGAAAAAGCAGTGGAGGCCACCAAGCAAGAAAAAGAAAGAAAGGAAGAAAAAACAGCAGAAAACATTCAAAACATTGGAATCATCGCCAACGCGCGTAAATTTATATTATAACATCAATAAATAAGAAACATAAATAAGAAACATCGATATTTTTTGGCTTTCCGGCGCATTAAATATTTTGGAGGTACAACTACGTCAACCGCAGCGATCCTTCCCTGCCGTACCTGTACCTGTACCTAGTGCCTCGGGAGAATGGGTGGAATTGGAGAATCTATAAGAGAAGATCCACAATATAGACCTGTACTTTATCTTAGTACTTTCGGAGCGGCCTCAAAACCGAGCTGGCGCTTAGCAATTTCGGTTTCCTGCTCTGCAAGTGCCCTGTCGGTGTCAGTTCGTTGTGAGGCAAGCTTCTTTGCGCCTACATCTCGAGCCATATAAACCACGAAACTCACCCAAAATCCGTCACAAGAGGCACGAGATAGGGATTGGTCGGACTGAGGCAAGCATCCTCCGAACCGCGCGAGTATCGTGTGGGCCCGTGCAGCGCCATTTTGGGTGGGAAAGTCGCCGCCACCACCACATGCAAGTGGTATCAGCTTCTCTTGAAGTTGTTGAGCTCCCTCATCCGTGTGAAATAGTCCTTGGTGAAGGTTGCGTTTCGACAGGCTAGTTCTACGCTACTCTGTTTTCGGCGAAAATCTGCCCATATATTTTTATTCGGCGACTAATCGGTGGCGGCAGGATGGGTGCTTTGGCGGGTACTCTACGTCGCTGCCATGCTCTTTCAGTTGCGCAGCTGCGGGCTTAACGATTGTCAATGGA
>JAPMLY010001993.1:45000-67248 GCA_026401115.1 Tetraselmis chui
CTTCTGCATGGAAGAACTCGCTTAGGCGCGTCATCTGGCTAGTTAGATTAATTATGCATATCTGTACGTACCGGGAGGTACTGGTCGTACTATAGCATCAGCACCCTTTATGAATATTGCAATAGCGACGTACCCACGTGTGTACGTCCGTCCGATGGAAAAGCACTAATTGGAATCAGTAACGAGTACCTGTACAATGTCCTGCAATGTACTGTTGCAGGACTGTACTCGTCACACTCGTACTTTGTATACATATATGTATAATCTATCTGACGCAGCAAACCTCACGTACGAAAACGTACTGAAAAAACGTATTAGAAAACAACCGCACGAAATATTGAATATTGACACATTCATCATATCATATTATATGTATGAATTGACTAGCGATCAGCACACATTCGAATTTATATGTAAACAAAATTTAATTCCAGCCAAATGTCACATCCGGACCCAATCCCATCTCATGCATCGCCGCCCACGTTCGCATCACTCGCATCAACCAGGGATCCCCCACCTCCCATGCATATCGTTCTTACTTTTTGTAAGCAACTATCCCACGCGACCCTAGAGGGGATCTCCTCGCTCCGCACCCCCCGCGCGCGCGCAAGCGCGCGCCCTGCAGTACTTAATATATCCCTGCTCTAAGTCCCGTCAACTGCACTTAGAATCGACCACGCATATTGTTGTGCACATGTCCGACCTGCAGCGACTAAAGTCGGTTCAAACTCCACTTCATACTCACCAACGTTAGATATCGGTAGCCAAGGGGGTTTTGATTTTACACTTCGTCGGAGAAGGGCCGTGGTTGAGAGATCAAGGCGCGATGGCGGTGGGTAGGTCTAAAGGTCTAGGAGGTCTTTTCGGGTCCTCATTTCGCTCTCCCAGTAACGAATGAATGCTTGTCTCGCGAACCTTCAGCAGCGGCTTCGCAGCACCCGTAGTCAATAACTAAAAGAGATTTATAGGTATTGGCGGGCCGGGAGGAGCGGGGTTGCCGAGACTAGGGCGAGATGGCGGCGGGGAGCAAGGGGTTCTTTTCGGTAGTTTCTGTTATTTGCGCTGCCGACTTTACGCTACCTAACAGCATCATAAGCAGGGACGAATAATTTATGCAACTATGGTTCCGAAATACCAATAGTCATTGCATGTCTGTCGTTTGCGAGTGTGAGTGGTCTGAGAGAGGCGAGGGAGGGCGGCGGGTAGGGCGCGCCGGTGCGATAAGGCGCAGAAGCAATGTGGTCTAGCTGGTTGAAACAGCTAAATATATTCTAAGTGCTCTGCCGAAGTCAGGGTGTTTGCCCGACTTACCGTGCACAAAGTTAGAAACAAAAGTCACTGCATGATCCCCAACGCGAATACTAAACATTTTTCGGAGTTTTTCTAGACGTGAGTGGTTGGGGAGGGTTGGGAGTGCCGAGAAAAGGGCTTGGTGGCTGCGTGGAGCGATCCATGCGGGCGTGATATGACCCCGACCAACCTCGCACGACTGTTAGCAACTTAGACCCGACCGCCTCCCACACCACCCCTATCGTATTAACATGCTAGTAGCGCCTCGTGTTAGGTCATAACACGTGTATAGGCCCCCTACCCTCTGTTCGACGCGCAACTGGCGAGAGCTGTTGGTGCGGTGGATGCAAGGTGGTATAGATTCGCCGCCATTTTGGACACAGGCCTCCAAATGCAGTTTTTATTTTGAAAATAAGTTATATGGGAAGAACGACTCATCATGGAACATTTCGTGTGGGAATTGGCCTTTATTTCACCAACTACTGTGGACGCTCCGATGAAAATGCCCTCTACTCGTGGTAGACGTACCAAAAAATTGGTACGTGTATTACCCATTCTCCCAAGGCTATATAGCCGTTTTAATAATTTTGCGATAGCAAAACAAACGTTTTGTCGACAAACGTTTTGTCAGTGATATTGTCGTTAATATTTCCGTCATCCTAGTCTGGTCCCCCCCCCCCCCCCCCCCCCCCCCCCCCCCCTCCCCCTCCTCGTTTTGTCCGCGTACCTGTGTCTTAGTTCTTTCTTGTAATTCTTTTAAGTCGATATATTATTTTGACAGTCATATCTCGGCAGAATGTTAGATATTGCGGTGCGGCCTCTCTTTCAGAAATAAACAACATTACAAGAAAAAGCAGTGGAAGCCACCAAGCAAAGAGAAGAAACGAGGAAAAAACCTAAGCCCGAGCAACAGGAAGGCATGCCATAGTAGCCTTTCTATCCAAATGAGAAGGATTAAACATTGTTTAGTTACAAATTATTTATTATTACAAAGAAATCAGTGGAATCCAATAGGGGGTATTCGCGGGGAATTGGAGAGGATTTTGGATTGGCTGTATATGTCGCCACGTCGCGCACCGGCCTACGTCAATATGTAATCGTTACATGCGAGTCATCATCGCCCGGGCACGGTACCGCCCGCATGTTGCAGTTCATGTTGTCCTTGCTCTTTCGAGCATCACCAGCCGACCAGGCGCGGACGATCTGATCGACGCGCTTGACCAGCACCCGCCCCTCGGGCAAGACCGCCGTACCGGAGTCAGGGCGAAACTGCCCCATTTCCTTTCGCAGCTTGTCTTGCAGCTTGCCCTTCTTCCCGTGTTGGTTGTCCGCCTTCCAGTAGTCGCATATATCCGCGGCATCCGCCGCGTGCATCAGCGTCGAGATCCACTCCACGTCCCGCTCCCAGCGGCGCTTCCATTCTAGCGAGGATATTGCGGTAGCCTTCGCCCCCTCAGTCGCGGGGACTTCGTCTATGCCCGCCATACTCAGGCGGCACCGGGGGGATGAGGTGGTGGGTCGGTTTTTGAAACGCGCGATGGAGGATGCGCGGGCCGTGACTGCAGGACGGTAATTTGAAATTACCGGTTGATAACGCCACTCCAATTTGGTCGCGCCTCTCCGATATCGGGCCAAATTGGAGAGGCCAGCCTCTCCAATTTTGGCGTACGCGAGGGTGTACGCGCTTACGTGGCGCGGGGATGCTGACGTGCCACTCCAAAATCCTCTCCAATTTGCCGCGAATACCCCGTAATAGCACCAAAGAAAAGGGGAAGCAAAGAGGATAAGGGTGATCCCCCCCCCCCCACAGGCCGAAGCCCGAGGGAGAAGGAGACATGCTACAGCCAAAAAAGGATTACAAGAAGAACAACATGCTACAGCATCGGCAATACGCAGTTTAATAATCTGATATTATTGAGATGATTATTTGCATATCGATACCCGCCGGACGTACTCCTACCCCCCCCCCCCCCCCCCCCCCCCCTCCCTGGATTTGGGAATGTGAATGACAGATTTTTCTTACAAGAAAGGCAGTTGAAACCTCTAAGCACATGATAAAGGAAAATGAGGGAAAAAATCAACTATTCATCCTTACCATACGTACTAGTCTTATCGGAGAATCCCTTTGGCAACCCAGCGCGCTGCCAAGTACCGCCTCAAAGGTCGGTATCCTTTGTGTAATTTTACACTTTTTATGCATCGCTATGCACGGGCCGGCTGTTGGGCGCTTTGTGTCAATCTTCGCGGGTACATCTTACGCGCGCGGTCGCGTGCGAGTAAGGATTACGTGGATGCTACGGATGAGCGTGGGACCAAGACTCCCCCAGCGAACGCGCATGTACGGGGATGTGTAGGGGCATACACTCCTGTAATAGCCGCCGGTGCTCCGGACGCGGACTAGTACATATTTGCATATTGTGACATGTGCGGTTATTAACGGGATGCTCCGATCAGAGGTTATGGGCCCTCATGCGCGAGTTCTAATCCCGACGACCGCACATGTCACAATGTGCAAATATGTGCTAGTCCGAGTCCGGAACACCGGCGGCTATTGTAGGAATGTATGCCCGTATACATCCCCGTACATGCGCGTTCGCTGAGGGAGTCTTGGTCCCATGCTCATCCGTAGCATCCACGTACTTAAAAATTAGCGGCCACACAACGGCCACACAACAAGCGCGGTAAGAAACGCGACAGTCACACACACTAGGTGGTGACACTAGCAACAACGACAACCCAAACGTCGCTCTCCGACACACAGTTGACTGCAGCAGCGGCCATAGAGACGCCGCTTTTTGGCACCGATGCGGCGACTACCCATAATACGTCGCTATCCAACACCCAGCTCCCAGCACCAGCGGCCACATCAAGCACCGATGCGGCCATAGAGAAGTCGTTCGACACATAAACGGTCACCCACACGGCGGTGACCCACACATCAGCGGCCATATAGACGGCCTCCACTACTAGCGGGGGGGTCATTCACCTAGAAAACCTAAGGATAGACCTCTATTGTGCTTTATTGTGCGGTCAATGATCTAGAGGGGCTACTATCGGATATCAGTGCACGTACACTTATATGTATATATGCGGGCATACAAACGTACGCGCTAGCTGAATATACAAGCGGTTGCACGCATGCAACCGTCACTTCTCTTCATTTCCTTACTGTTAATGTAACACTCGCTCCGAGCCATCCATGCGCTCGCGCCAACGGGCCTCCCGAGGGGGCAGTTGCCCCCTCCTCGACCGTGCTCCGATCAGAGATTATGGGCCCTTAAATGCGAGTTCTAATTCCGACAACCGTACATGTCACAATATGCAAATATGTGCTAGTCCGCGTCCGGAACACCGGGGGCTATTATAGGAATGTATGCCCGTGTTCATCCCCGTACATGCGCGTTTGCCGGTAGAGTCTTGGTCCCATGCTCATCCGTAGCATCCACGTACTCGCGCGCGACCGCGCGCGCAAGATGTACCCGCGAAGATTGACACAAAGCGCCCAACAGCCGGCCCGCGCATAGCGATACATAAGTATTGTACAATTACAATAAGAATACCGACTTTTGAGGCGGTACTTGGCAGCGCGCCGGGTTGCCAACGGATAAGAACTAGGGACGCACACAAACACACACACACACACACACACACACACACACACATGCACACATTGTGTATTTTGTAATAATCCACACACCCTGTGTCTCTCTTACTACGTATTTTTGTAATCATTAGGTTATTGCTTTTGCACATATCGTAGCGATGCGCAGTAGTTAACGAACTTTGCAAGTCTTTGTCCCAATAAGTGCGCTGTACATCATAATACACATATGTATTTTCCGAAAAAAAGCGCATTTGTCGTACAGAATCCCATCGAGCTGATGATAATGGGACACGCACACACACACACACACACACACACACACACACATTTTAGTAAATCGATAGAACATTAGCGCCCAAGATGTTCCTTCTTCTTGAGTTATTTTGTACTACGTTACGGGGATGTGAAACTTACAATATTGTCCAAAACATGAATCGATACCTGCCGTCCTTGCCTCTCCTAAATGTTTGGTCTAGCATCGCAATGCGTGCCCTATGATTGATAACGTTCGGTAAACACGAAGCAGCATAAGATAACGAGATTGAGCGACAATCTAAACACTTTCAAAACACGTATGCGTCAGCGACTGGTCTGGGCGCGTCCTTTCTTCCTGCCTGTCTATCTGTCTTGTCAGTATTTGTTTTACGCCTATGTATCATTGATATACTTTTAAGTAATGTGGCATTGTTCCGCAACCTATTGATATGAAAAATTCTCAGCGCAGTCCAAAGATACATTTTTTAAGCTTATTGATGGGTTTGGCATGATGCGCTTGCATTTGGGTTTTGTTGTAATGTAATTATATATTAAGTAAGTAAAACTGTTCATGGAACAAAGAGGTACATAAAAATGAGAACAGGGAATTGTGACGAAAGCAGGATCATAGAAACTGGACACAACAACAGTCCATGGAGGATTGAAAAATGTTGCCAACTATTTGACAGATTGCCACAGCACAGAAATTATAGATAAAATTAAAAGTGTACTAGTAGCATGTATATCATGCAGACTATGTCATGACCATAATAATTGAATTTATTTACAATTTGTGCATTCCGCAATACATGCGCCACGCTTGTCAACAACAAATTGAATATTATAGCTGCATTGTTAGTAAAAAAAAATGCTGCTGACCATTTTCAAAAAATCCCCCGCAGGTGGCTTGGTCAAATGACAGCAGCATGTGGGGCGTCAACGAAAATTTTACGTACACTGGCACCCGCGACAACAGCGCCATTCTCTCCATAACGGGCGCCCTGCTCTTCCGCCAGCACACCGACCGCCTCTGCATGTTGTACCAGCGCGCTCTGGCTGTCTTCGCGGCCGTCTATCTCTCAAAAGTCTGGTCCACACACATTGCAGGTATGCCTTCGTAAATATATATATATATATATATATTTATAATTTTATTGATTAGTTCGGGAAACAAAGACGCTTGCGCATAGCGATTCAAGGATGTGAATCGGCGACCGCGCCTCATATAAGTTCTTTGGTTTAACGATATGATTTAATCATTCGGATTGGATGCGGGCGCTGTCCAGTTTCAAACTGGCGACACCGTCAGCCTTCGAACTCTCATGATCATACAAGTTTTGGGAGTATTGTTGATGGCGTATATTCCATTTGTGGGTACGATATAGAATGGATTGAATTGAGAGTGCACGGTTTTGTAGGTATGTCTAATTCATCATTGCGCGTGCGAATAGAAACGCCGCCGGATGGTTTGCGTCTTTATTTCGCCGCCGTGGCGCCCGGCAGATCGGCACGCAAGGTTAATACCGGCGTTTCATAATTGGTGCGTGGTCTTATGAAACACAAACTGAATAGATATAAACAAAAAAATAAAGTAAAACACGGGTATTATCAGTCTGCCCAATCAGCATTTTGATTTCATTTTCAGAAATTGAAATTGACGATGACATCTTTCTTTTAACAACTCCCGTAAAACAACCCCTCGTTTGTACAGTGTAATCTGCACACACAACAACCACGCATACTTGGTGCCCACAATAAATCTGAAATGGGACGTACCAATAGGTTTAAATATTACAATACTTAAGCAACCACACATGACATACATTTTGAAATCGTCTCACAAATGGAAACCCTCCTTTTTACATTGCAACTGGCATTGCAGAAAGAGTTCAAATCCGAATACTGACATTTCGTGAGCGTTCTTTGCCGCAGGCGGGTTAGACCGCATGACCGCGATGGCCAACGTCGCGCTACCGGGAGTAACCTCTCGACAGGAGGCCGACCACCTGAAAGGCCGCGTCCTGGTGCAGCACAAGATGTACATTCAGCCTTTTCCCTTTCTCGGCGCTTGGTACATCCGAGTCAGCTGCCCTATTTATATCACAAAGGCCGACATTTTTCTCCTCGCCGACACGGTGCTGGAGTATACTGACGGGGCGTCCGTGACCGCGGCGGCGGTGACTGCTGCGCGGGCGGCAGCGGAAGCGCACGTGGAGGCGGAGTGCGGCTCCGAGTACGCGCTCCATTTTCCGAACAACACCTCCAGCCTGGCAGCTCATCAGTAGCAGGATCGCTACGGGCATCTGCTTTAGCAGTTTGCAATTTTGCCGGCATCAAACAAGGAGGTGTCGCTGCGAAATACGAATGTGCATTTGGTACTACTGTGTGTGTACATAACTATGCATACGGATGAATCATTACTGATGACTGGTCTGTTGATGGAAATGCAGAAATGGTATGTGTAATCTTTCATCCGTCATTGACTTGGAAAGACAGCTGCAAAGCGGCGCGCTCGACCAAGGGGACATAATCGAAACACGGTTCACAGTGGCGATGCATCGAAGAAAACTGCTGTGCGTTTTGAATGTTTAAAGATAAACCCGAATTGAAATTTGTTTCATGTTTAAACGGTAATCAAAAGGAAAAATCTTTTCAAGAAAAAAAGTTGAACCACAAAGGAAAAAGGAAGAAAAACCCCCACAGACCTAAGCCCGAGGAACAGGAAGGCATGCCACAGCATGAGCACTGCCCTTTAGCAAAGCGTCGCGAAGATAGGGACCCAAAGTGCCATGAAGGGCAGCATAACGAAAGACGAAACAGTAATCAAAAGCAATTGTGAATCGGCGTAGTATTTTATCAGAGCATACTGCACCGGAAATTGGAAATTCCCAGATGAAAAGCAGTGATGCCATGGTCATCGATTGCTCTGCCAGATGGAAATGCATGATGTTGACAATATGTATGCAGACCAAGAGATCAGATGGAAGCAGAACAGACTCCCGAGAACATTTCGGCCTAACACAAACGATGGGAATGCCGTTTCAAGCAGACGTGATCCGTTCTCATTTCAATATCTTGATGCTCCGTAACGCAAAATAATGTGCTACTTTGCTTCGATATTATTCGGAACGGCTGTAAAGAGGAGGGGGCAAACAAGCTTTGTGGTTTGGAACCTCGTACGCGGAACCGAATCAGTGGTGCTACTCACCTAAACACTGCCCAGAACATTGACACAAGAGTCGGCATCCCTCTCGGGTGCTTCCGCTATCACGTGCGGAGGACAGAAACCGTCTGCGCCACCGCGGCAGTCCGACGTATCTGCACAGCGACGGATGCAGCCGACGTCGGGGACACCGTTCCCCAGAGGGTGGGCTCCCGCGTAGCAGAAACCCGGCAGCGGCACCGGATGCCACACCCCGCACACGCAGTGACTGCCGAAAGGACACGCCGAGCCCGGGCACCCGAGCTCGACGCTGCTTGCGGGTTGTTCGCTACGGCAGGTAGGCGGCGACATACATGGCTCGCCATAGCGATGCGTAGCGCGGCGCTCGGACAGAAACGCCGCAATGCGCTCCTCCTCGCGGTTGTCTCGTTGGCTCTGCAGTCGGTCTGGCTCCTCCTGTGCCGGCCAGACATGGAAGAAGCGGGCAACGGCAGTTTTCCGTTGCAATTGAGACAAGTGCCACACATACACCACGAGTGAATAGATTTAATAAAATGGCAAACCGGTGCAGATCAAAGTACATTACACCACGAAAGCCGCGAAAAGGAAAGGCGAGTCGAATAAATTTATTTCAGGCCCTTGGGCTGTATTTTAAAAAATACATTACTTCAGTAATCGTATTATTAGAAAGACAGTTACATATCTTAGGCTTGGTTAGGTATGTAGATTAATTAAAAGCTGAATTAGGATAATAAAACAGTTCCACGCGTGCCCGAGCATTTCTTCGCGGAGCTTAAACAATTATAACCTTGACAAACTAGTCCACTTCCCACCCATTTATTTTCTTTAGCGATTATACTGAAAATTATTGGCCACTGTGTTTAGTAAGAAACATAAATGATGGGCGAACGTAGAGCTATAAGTTTGAGCATTTTCAAAAAATTACATAATGGTTGACTGGGGGCCGCCTATATTCCGCACCTGGTTGTAGTAGTGGTATCGCGTGGCTCCCTTCCATTGACGTAGGAAGCCGAAGAGAGTGACGTGTGTGCAGAGCTCGCTGGCTAGTAAGATCGCGTAGAATCCGTTTGACAAGACGCCCTTGTCGGTGTACTGGTACGCGTGCTCGTGGAAATCCATGTCGATCATGTAAGTGGATGCTTGGTCCTATACACCACGAATTTAGCAGCCATTGCGCGATCATTAGGCCGGCCGAAATAGAAGAGGCCCGAATGAAAAATAACGGGGGCGGTTTACTTTAAGTGGTAGCAAGTAAAGAGGATACAGGGAAGGGGGAGATATTGCAAAAAACTAAAAAAATTGCAATTAATTACAATGCATGAATTAGGTACAGTGCAGGTAGTAGGTAGCATTGTGATATAATCCTGAGTTCTTGAAATTAACAATGCTCGCAAAACGGCATTAAATAGGTTTAAAGGCAATGCAAGGCACATTCCAAACTAGAGCAAATTACTTCAAGTACGGCATAATCTACAGAATGTCCGGGAAATCGCAATTATGTTTCCCAAATTACGAGACAGAGTTGATACAAAGACAGGGACGAGCCAAAGGAAAGATACACCCAATCCACTTATAATAACAAAGCGGGCGAGCGAGCGAGAAAACTACCACAAATAATCGATTGCAAAACGACGGGATGATTCTTCACCCAAATAACAAGCACGACAGCTCGTCGCGCAAACACGAGACGCAATATCCGAGTGCGATTCGTCTCAACCCATTCGTGCAGTAAATTACGGTACCGGTGCGGTGGGATGTCAGAAGGATAATACTCCCTTTTTGCTGCTTGGTGGCTTTCACTGCTTTTTATTGCTCTGATTAAAAGGGGATAATATCGCTAATACCACCTCATTCATACTAAAGAGTATCCACATCCAAGATTCGCAATACCATACATCCCTTTGTATAACATCTACAAGTTAAGCTCAATAATACCTACCAAACTAAATGGGAATCAATTCAAGTCATGTGAGTAGGTACTGTTATTCGCATAGGGGCCGACCTCGGGGTCATTTTTCTTCAAGCGGAGAAATTGCCGGAGCGCCTCGTCGGTGCTCACGTGCTGCAGCACCGTCTCCCCCGCTCGCTCGCGGTACCCGAGGTGCGCCCTGTTGACCAGCCGAACGCCCGTCTTGGAGCCGACGTGCTTCTCGAAGCCCGCGACGGGGCCCGAGTTGAGTCGGATGACGAGGTCGTGGGAATCGATGACAGCGCCCAGGTCGTACAGGAGCAGACTGCCGCTGTTTCCCACCACGGCACAGGACCCAGAGTGACCTGCGTGGAAGCAACAAGCGGGAAGAGGGTTGGCGCTCTGGTGATCGCAGTGGAAGCCTTAGGGTTTTCAAGTTTCTAAAAAACTTAGGGTTCTATTTTAAAAAATCGATGATCTACAGTCCTTAGGGTTTCAGTATCCTAACCTCGTCTTTATTTTTAACTTTTTTTAATTACAAGGAAAGCAGTGGAGTCCACCAGCAACGACGAAGGGAAAAGGAGGAACCCAACATAATCTCTAGACTGTTTTAACCTAACTTCCTATTTTATTAGCATTAGCTCTTCATTATTTTCTGATTAGGTATGTATAGCTAAAAAAACAGAAACTTACAAAATTGTTAACCACTCATGTGAGCCCTATGTTAAACAATCAACTGTCGAGTATAAAATCTCTTGAATTTGTAAAAAATGCTTACAAATTTTCCTTCCCATTGTTGTGAATGCTTCGGAGGGGTCGCATGTCGCCAGAACAAGTTCAGTTTGCCCATAAAGCATGGAATGCTGTGCAAACACTTGGGGCCATTTTCTGACATGCTATGGCCGCAGGTGAGAATCAGCCCTTACAAGTGTGCTGAGAACCAGCCATAGAAATAAAGACATCACAGCCAAACCCCTCCGCATTCTCAAACGCCAGCCAATACACGCTTCGCCCCTATTAATTGAAGAACAGTATTGGTATTATTTACGCCTGGCCCCGACGTTGAACTACTGGGAGGAGCAGCAGCATGGATAGCTTGAATTCGGTCGATACTTTACATATGCTGGTTGCTCTTTGAGTCTGCAGGCTTGCCAAAGGTAGAGATCGATTACGGGGAGACAGGTGGGGTGGCGATCTAGAGGAGAGCAGGAAATTGCGAATTCAGAAGAAAGCGCGTTGATAATGTACGTAAAATATGTGCGTCGACTAGTAGTCGCGTATTATTCAGTAATCCGCCTCGATGACGGACTGCCTGCCGGAGCGATTCCCAGGGGTGCAGTCCACGTAGCACCAGGCCGCCTTGATTGACCCGCTTTCAGGCGACTTTGGGCAGTCGACATCGGGGTGGACGTGGTGCTTGAGCGAAGGTAGGTGACCGTACGGGTTACTCGTGAGGGTTGACCAACTGCGGGTCCCGGAAAACCCGGTCGGAAGCGATGAAGTACACGGCACGTCCTTTGATAGCCGTCGCAACGCCGCGACTCGACGCGCGGATGCCAGCACCCTGAGTTGCGTCTCTGCGGCCGCTGCCTTCTCTCGCATCGGCCGCAACCGAGAGACTTCCGTGTGGAACGCAAATGCGGCGAAAAGGAGCCCCCACCCGGCGTGCCCTACCCAACCATGCCCCAACAATAGTATCGCAAGCCCTATAATAGCCACCACGAAAGGCGCGGCTGAGACCAGGCCATATCGCTCGCTACCTGTGCTTTCTCGCCGCTGCCGCTGCTGCTGCTTCTGCTGTGTTAGTCTCTCTTTCAAGAACTCGGAGGCGCTTCTGCGTCTTGCGGAAAGTCGGCCGCACGGAGCAGAGCGCTGCACCGCTGAGTCACCCGACACTTTCTCAAATGCGTCCATCTCTGAATCCCGATAGTGATGAAGCCTTTGTAGGACGGTTAGGCCCAATGCGCAAACCGCGGCCCTCAGGGTCCAGGGCGAGGAGAAGGCTGGGCTGGTGTCGAGCCTGGTGCCGGTACGGGTGTGACGAAGTACCGTTGCGGTTGAGGGATGAACGGGCTCAGCTAGCAGCGCCTTACAGGGTGAAGCGGCCCTCAGCTTGCGGCGAACAACTCTAACCGGATAATGACGCGAGTTTGGGTATCACGCACGCCAGGGTTCCGTGACTGTCTCTGCTCTGGTTTGTCGCTATTGCTGTTGCTGGTTCGTCGCTGCGCGACAGTGTGACGAGTTGATGCGAAGAGTAAGGCGGCTGGTCGGTGGAAAGACGTTTCTAGTTGATACCCGTACAGTATTCCGAAGGACCTCTGCGCTTTCTATGGTTTTTCCTACAGTGATAGAATAGTATATTGGGACTGTACTTGGCGATGGATCAGGTTCTCGCCCTACGACGCAGATACGACACGTCTCTTCGACACGGCACGCAAAGCATGGCGGCCTCTCAGCGAGTCGATTGTATCGTCCAAGAAACAAAGCGCATACTTAAAACAGTATATACACTAAACCTGCTGTGCCCAGTATTGAGCCCGTACAAAGCATGCCGGCCCGCCATAATACGGGTGCAAAAGCTTCACATACAAGACAAAGTTTGTTTACAAGATAAATTGACAGAAAGGAAACGTGATGTGAGAACGGCCACGATCACGTACGGGCAATAGTACGGGCACCAGTGGCCTACAAGTTTACGAACGAGAAGGAGACCGCCCACACATACTGTCCCACTCGACCCTGGTGCTACGTAGAACGAATCTCACGGTGGACGAAAGCGAAAGAGGCAAGGGCTCCGTGAGTCCGTGCTACATTTAGTTTGAAACATGCTCTTAGAGGTTGAACTTGCGTTACGCAAGGTCGGCGAGTGTTTAAGGTGGATCAAGGGATAATAAACACGAGCCAAGTGACGTTCTGCTGCCGGAAAGTCCAACACAGCGGAAAAGCCCCCATATGTGGGTTAAATCGTCCCCACTCGTCTTTCAGCAAGCTCACCAGTCTCACTCGCTGCCGTCGTAGTTACAAGACACGACAGTAGAATTTGCAAATATTAACCGCTTCGGTATGGTAAATCTTGTAAGCAATTTGGGAAGCCAACCCGCTCCTGCTCAACGCGGCTCTTCAACTTCAAAAAGTGTAAACCAACCTCTACAATAAAACGGAGCTAAAATGATCGGACTATTTGAAGGACTGAAAACAGCAGAAATAAACGTGAAACGCACTTATCAGTTCGGTCGCGGGGAGGTTTGGGTCTCGACCGGCGGGAACTGTCTGGTAGGGTAGGCCGCCCCACATTGTACGACTTCACCACAGCGCAACCCTAAATCAAAATACCCTAAACTTCCAAATGAACTGAAACCCTAGGTCAATGCAAACCGTACATATGTATTTTCAATTATTTCTATTTACTTCATTTCATTCTTTTATTTTTATTTTTTTTTCGGGGGGGGCGTCGGTTCTTCTCACCTCTCGCGCGCAGGAAGTCCTCCTCGGGCAGGTGCGCCAGCAGCTCCGCGCTCGCCTTGCCGATGCTGTAATGAGTCAATTTGTCGCGCAACTTCTTCCGCGGAAACTTTAACACCGCTCCCGCCGCAATCTCTGACTCAAATAACGCACAGAAGACAAGCACGCGCCATTGTCAGCACCCGCCACATGCGCATCTCATAGGGCCACGGCTAGTGATCCCCCTTCTAACTTTCGGCGCGACACCCCCCTATTTCTTAAACAATGAAAAGCCAAGAATTAAACAAACGTGTAAAATGCCAAATTACTATGTCCACATAAATTCATCCGATTTTTGGGGGCGTCTAATGGTTGGGCTGAGCCGTTGTCGAAGTTCGTGATACACGGATCACCCGTCTTATTGTTATTCCAAGGGTTAGTGAACTCAATGACTGGGCAACAGAACCCCAAAAAAAGAAAAGCTGAGAAAAGAAAACAAACTCAAATCGAGAAAACAATCAAAAGAAAAAGACATCAAACCAGAGCACTGTAATACAAACCACAGCTCGCCACATTGAGCAAAACAAGCAAATGAAAGCAAGCAAACGTGCATACATAGAACTAAATAAACAACAGCTTAGTCATGGCTGGAAATCACCTGACGTGGCGATGAACCGGCCCGAGAACAGTCCAGAGGGCGGACCGCTGAGGGGACGCGACTCCCCATGCTGCCCCTCCGACACATGGCCATCCCCACCCTCCCCAGTCGCCCCGTCCACACCACCCACCTCCCCTTCTCCCTCCCCTGTCCCATCCACCGCCGCATGCCTGCAACCATACATGCATCACATAACTTAATAGGGGCATCATTGGCTGATTCAGGAAAACGCATACACAGCAGAGGTCAGGTGCCAAACGATTGCAGGGGAGTGTGTGCGCGCGCACGCGGTACTGAGAGAGTCGTGAAAGTACGCTAGAAAGTTGGAAAGTTAGAATGTGATTAAGCGGATGAAAGTGAATGGACAGGTGTGTGTGTGTGCGCGCGCGCGCGCGTGTGTGAGACAGGGAAGGGGAGTGAGTTTGTGTGTCTCTCTATGTGTGTGGGGGGGGGGAGGATGCGGCTGTGCGCGTGTGTTCATGCGCAAAAGAGTGTGTATGCGTGTGTGTATGTGAGAGAGAGAGAGAGAGAGAGAGAGAGAGAGAGAGAGAGAGAGAGAGAGAGAGAGAAAGAGAGTGTGTATGCGTGGGTGTGGCTGTGTGATTGTGGGATGTTTGTGTGTGTATGTGTATATGAGAGAGTGTGTGTGCGTATATATGAGTGTGAGCGTATGTTAGAGAGAGATGGGGCATGTGCATGTATGTGTGTGGTGTTGTGTGTGTGTGTGTGTGTGTGTGTGTGTGTGTGTGTGTGTGTGCGTGTGTGTGTGAGTGGTTGTGTGAGGGAGGGAAGGGGAGTCTGTGTGTGTCTATGTGCGTACGTGTGTGTGCGCGCGCGTGAGAGAAAGAGAGGGGGAGAGAGAGAGAGAGAGAGAGAGAGAGAGAGAGAGAGAGAGAGAGAGGGGGGGGGGGGGAGACAGTGTGTGTGTGTGTGTGTGTGAGTGAGAGGGTGTGTGTGTATGTGGTATTGTGTTGTGTGTGCGTGTGTGTGTGTGTGTGTGTGTGTGTGTGTGAGTGGGTGTTTGTGAGAGAGAGAGAGAGAGTGTGTGTGTTTGTATGTGTGTGCGCGTGTGAGAGAGAGGGAGGGGGATTGTGCGTATGTATGTGTGGGTATGTGTTCGTGAGAGAGGGGGAAGAGATCCAGTCAGTGTGATCATGTGTGGGTGGATGGGTGTGTGTGTGTGTGTGTGTTGGGAGGGGGGGGGGGGGGGGCTATGCTTGTGATTGGTTTTAGGGTTTATTTGATGGTTATGCGGAGACAGTGAGTTACTGGTTTGCATGGTTAGTTGATCCTTGTCGGGGAGAGGTACCCGTTGCTCCCCGCCACACGCACATCCAGCGGCCCCATCTCGTCCTCTCCCTTACTCCCCTCTCCCTGCACGTCCTCCTCACCCCCAGGCACATCCTTCTCGCCCTGCGCCACGGTCACGACAGTCCCTCACATGCAACGTAGAAGGCCAGTGAGAATCTGTCCCTTTCTGTCCTCCTCATTATGCCCTTCCACACTCCAGGCGCAAGGTTACAGACAGAGGAAGGGACGGGGGGGGGATATGGGAAGGGGCACCTCAGCTGTTGGCTTTACGGAAGCAACGGTGGCGCGTCCGTGCACAGACGGCGACGAGTGTATCGCATCCATCGCCGACTGTGACGACAGCTGCTCCGAATGTAGCGCCCCGCCCACCTCCAGGTGCTGCCGGTGGTCCCTTTCCACCTTGTTGGCCTGTTGTTCCCGGCACGGCACTCAAAAAAATGCTCCCGGTGACACTTGAATCTTAAACGTATAAACAAAAAACGTTTTACAAATATCAAGAACTAAATTATGACACATCACGTAATGCCCCTCGGCAACCCTACTCCTCACAGCACACGGGCAGTAGAGCAGTTAAGCGTGCACATGGGTGAAACAGCAGCTTATGCGAGCATGTTCGCATAGCTTGAGGCTGAAAAGGGGTGGGATGGGCAGCACACCGCGCCGAAGGCCTCTCCGCTGTGGTCGTGCGCGTATTTCAAGTGAAACAGGAGAATTACAGCGAGAGAGGCGACCCAGGCGAGAAGCACCGACGGATGGCTACGAGCCGCGGCTTGAGCCTCTGCCAGTCCCTCGAACCTGTGTCCCCTCGGACGAGGCGTTCCCATATCGGCCTCGCCACTCGAACCCCGTTCAGTGTCGGCTGTGGGGAGACGGCGCCGCACTGACATTGCCCGACTGATGCCGGCGAAGACTGACTTGTACTACAATCTTATTCGTATTCGGTGCTAGAACACGGTTATCGAACCACAGTCTGCGAGATGCCTACGGTGGCGAGATTCAAAGCAAGGGAGTGAGCAGATACCCTATTCGTCTAGGTGAGCGCAGGTCAACCGACCACTCTGCGCGAGGTAGCCGGCCGTCGCGCCTACTCTTGTTGCCTGCCGACGACGATGATGCTTTGCTGTGATGCTAACTAACTCGTTGCTCTACGGGTATCAGTACTTGCTGTTCATCGTCGTTATTATAGGACTGTCTGCCCGTACAAGCCCCCGTACATGCGCGTTCGCCGGGGGAGTCTTGGTCCCACGCTCATCCGTAGCATACACGTACTCGCGCGCGACCGCGCGCGTAAGATGTATCCGCGAAGATTGACGCAAAGCGCCCAAGAGACGGCCCGCGCATAGCGTTTTTTAGGTTTTTTCTTCCTTTCTTTCTTTTTCTTGCTTGGTGGCCTCCACTGCTTTCGCTTGTAAGAAATTTTGTTTACAAACCCGATACATAAATAGTGTACAATTAGGGTTGTTTCATAAGCACGACTTCATGTAGAGATATAGCGGCATATGTAGTAACACGTGCCAAAACGTACTGGCATGCCACGCGTGTACAGTGCCACGTCGCGATTTCATTTTTGTCACCCTCGCGGTCAACGCTTGTCGAGAAACGACACGTGGATGGAGCCACACAAGTCTGTTGTTTGATCAAAAAAAAACGTATCCTACCGTCACTAAAGACAGTAAAAAGATCTAAAGTACTAATAAAGTACTACTGAACCTCAAAAAGGGGATGGATCGGTAGCTCGAATGAGCAACGCCGATCGTCTTCGCTCTGGGCCTGGCCTCCCATCGAGCGCAAGACTGGTGGACAGGGCCGCTGAACAACGTGTACCATTCACCTCTCCCCACCCGAGCCTAGCTCAAAATGGTCAGTGGATCCGTTGCGACACCAGACGGTACACACTCAAAGGCGCAGCTTCCAGGGATTTGAATTTTATCCCCCCGACAGCTATCGCGCCATCCACTTCGAAAACCACACATGTACCCATCAAAGTACTACGGAACCCTCGCGCTACACATTACTTACAAAACCCTTCCTTCCCGGCGGCCGGCGCGCTCTATCGCGCCCCTCCGAGCGTCCGGACGTCCCAGTCCGCCGCCAACATCCATCAAACCCAGGTCCCATCAGGCATGGTCGCGTGCCGCCAACACGCGCACTACTCTCAACCTTCGACTCCAAAAGCCACACACAACTCATCTACTTATCTTCCACTCTCGACATCCTGCTCGACTGCCATGTCTTCAACCCCCACCCCCCCCCCACCTACAAGCAGGTGCTCGTGAGGGATCCCCCGCAACACGGCCGCTTTACGGACTTATACCACCCCAGGAACAAACTCGCGGGTCACCCGCTGACCCCGTTCCTCTCCACTTCTCAACTTCCCCACCCCCAACAGATACTGGGCACACCTATGGACCCACTCCCACTACGTCGCGGACTCCAATGCCCCCTTGTCCTGTCCATTCCGCGGTCAACTGAAAATACCGGACAGGCCGACGACTTCTCCACCAGAATGATCGACACGCTCCTCCTTACAGGCCAGTACTCCACCATCCCCCCTCACGTAGCCCGCTTCTGGCTCCATGGAGTCTTCATGCCGGACCCGTTGCACCCCGACCCGATCGCATCTGCTTGCTCGGTTGCCCGTCGCTGGCTCCTCGAGTGCATCAACTCCCTCACCGATCTCCCCAACCGTATCAAAAATATAATCGGACGGGAACTCATCCATCACACGCGCTGGTCAGCGAACTCCTCTCGCACACACCACCCCACCGCCCCGAAGTGCGATGACAACACCCCCCTACCGGTCGAGCTCCATTCGGGCTTCCAGGAAGTCTGCATGGCTATCCCCACCTCCTGTATATCGGTAGGACTCCTGTACCAGTTAACTTCACACCAGCGTGAATTTAATTCGGCCGGTCCAGTGCCCACCTCTGTGACCTCCTCCCCTTCGCTACTACAAAAACTGAGTCAGCAGAAAATTCGCTTCCTCCGCGACGCCTCGGCTCCTGCAATCTCAGGTCGTCGGGTGAAAATCCGATCCCCCCTGTTCTCCGGTATCACCGGCCAAGAGGTGATCGCCCTCCTACAGGACCTCCTCACTTCCGACCTCACAACGGCTCTCACCTCAACCGGATCAGCCCCATCGACTCACCCACAATGCAGACTAGAAGACCTCCCAGAACAAGCGCAATTCATCCTCCAATTTGCGGACGCCATCCAACCGCTGGACACCCCAACCCCGATCGAGGCCGACCCCTCCTCATTCTGAATAAATATCCTCCACCTGCCCAAGAATCCCATCCATTCACAATCCGGCCCTGTATCCCACCCCATCTTTTCATTTTCACCCCCTGAAACCGTACCCCCTGACAATCACCTTCACACCATCACCATCACACCCCCCCCCGTCTCAGGCCTCATCCCTGGCATATCCTGGGCTGACACATGCCTCACCACAGTCCTTATACAGTCCCGCCACTCTCTCTCCCTCCCAAGCATTAATCCCGACGGCACCATTCCCCCATCACACTGGCTGCACACCCTCCTGTCCCAAACGGCCACCGAATACCTCACACACAACACCCCCACAACCACCCCCCCCACAACACCCCCCCCAGCCTCTATCACTACACAACCCTGAAAAAATTCCCAGATGGCTCATACTTTCGCTCACACCCCTCCAACTCCCCCACCATCAATACCAGCATACAAATCTCCCTCAGCCCTGAAATGTACTGCATCCTCATCTCAACCAACGGTATAATCACTGTCCCACTGACCCACACATACACCCATAGAGGCGCTCGCACCCAATCCTCGTGCAACCTCAACATCACTCCCCACCACTACTCCACCTTCGGAAAAGCCCGTCTCACATACCCCGTTTTCACCACCCCCCCCTCTCCACCCCCTCTCACCATCACAAAAGCAAACACCCTCCACCGCAACCCCCCCGCCCTTCTCCTCCAATGGTCCCGCCACCTCACAGACAACCACATTCCCAGCCAATGGGACCTGGACCCCTCTGACTTCCAAATGCAGGAAGACACTGACCTACCCCTCGACCTCTCATCCCTCCCAGAAATACAACTTTCCACCAACTCGGCCCCCCCTACCCCACACCACATGGCCCCTCCACCACCCCACCGCCCTCACAACCCGCCTCCACCTCCTCCTACCACGGCCACCCCCCCCCCCTACCCCCCACCCCCCCCCACGATTCCTCCGACCACTCTCCACCCTTTCCCTCCCCCCCACCCTCACAGAGGACTCCTCTGGACCCATGGACTCCTCCACCTCACCACCCCCCACCACCCCCCCCACACTCAACCTCCCACCCACCTCCCCGACCTCCCCAACCCTACTTACACCAACGCCCCCCCTCCTACCCGTCCCCGCCACCCCACCCCTTCCTCCCCAACACCGCCCTCATCAGCAGCCTCCCCTCCCCGCCCCCGCCCCCCCACGGACCCCTCACTCCGACCCGCACCCCCCACTGGAATTACCAAGCCCTCTCGCTCCTCCCGCAAACAACCCTCCCCGTCCCCCCCAACCCGCGCTCCCCCCGCACCCCTCCCTCACTCCCCAACATGCCCTCCCTTCTCCCCCACTCCTTCCCAACCACAACCCCCCCTTCACCACGACTACCCCCCTTCACCCTGTTGACCCTGCCCACCTCCCCCTTCCAACCGGCTCCCCGGCCGAAGAAGAGCTCGACCTCGACGGCTATTCAGACCTACCGGAGGACGACTCGGAGCCCTCAGGCACCCAGCCGGCCAACACCGCCTCCCCCAGTGACAGTCCCCACCACAGGTCACCCCCGGCCAAACAGGCCGACTATCATCATTAGGTCCCCCCAGGACGAACCCGAGGTTAGACCCCAAACCCCCCTCCCCACTCCCCAACCCGACATCCGCAGGCATACTGTAAACACGGTAACTCGCTTCACTCTCCCGGCCCACTTCAACCCCCGCACCTGCTGCACAACGATGCATAACTTTGTATTCGACTCCAACCTCGAATACGGCCTCCCCACCCCCATCGGCTACCTCGATAACTCTGCCGCCCTCTCCTTCCAATGGGGTCGATACCAGGACCTCTCCAACCTTTCCTGCCTCGCTTCCGCAATAACCAAACTCCACTCGACTCCCGCCGCCTCATACACAGTTATCACCAACAACGAAGTAGATAACCACTTCCACAACTCCCAATACCCCAGTCACTGGACAAACCTCGCCAACCGCGGCTTCCCCCCCCCCGTCCGGGGACGCCCGGCCACTCTCTCCTCGTCCTCACATGGCAAAACTCTCACTTTGGCCTCCTCCACATTACTCACTCCTCCGCTACCTGGATTGACTCTCTACATCACCCCTCCCCCCCCGACCTCCTCGCTCGCTCTCTCAACCTCCTCTCCGACTGGACCTCCTCTCCCCCCCCCTCCCGTTGGTACCCTACGCTTCCTCAACCCGCCTCGCCAAAACGACTCCGACAGAGCATGGTCGTGCGGCACCCATGCCCTCCTCCACACCTACTTCATCGCCACAGCCCCCCCGGACCAACACTACAACCCCCCCTCCTTTGACCCCCGGTCCTCCGTATACTCCCTCCACGCTCTCCTCTGGAACCACACCTTCCGCTCCGCCCCCCTCCCACAGGGACGCCTCCAGCTCCTCACCGCTCTACAACCCCCCACGCCACCCTCTCCCCCTCCGCTCCCTCCTCACGCACACCCCCTCCCCCCACCCCCTCTCACCCCCCCCTCCCCTCCAACCTCCCCCCGCCGCACGCCCCCCCGATGACCCCCCCCGCATAACCGCCTCCCTCCCCTCCCCCATCCTCCCACATCACACATCCCAACCCTTACACTTCATCAACCTCAACACCCGCGGACTCCACACCTCCATCATGGATGTTGAACACCTCTCCACCTCGCACCGTCCGGACATTCTTATCCTCACCGAAACCAACCACGACACCCACAAGTCGCGCTGGCGCATAGCCCTCCCCCAATACCACCTCAAAAGCTCCCGACCTTGCTACTCAACTGTGCCCCTACCCAACGCAGTCGTTCTCTTCGCGGTCCGCAGAGCCTCTTTCCATTCTGCCACTGTCCTAACTCCGCCCCCCCACCTCATCCCCCATATAGCCGGACTAAAAATCGTTCCCCACTCAGGCACCCCTTACCTCCTTATCGGCACTTATATGTCCCAGCTCTCCACCCCCCAACTGACCCGCCTCTACGCGGAGGTTGCAGCCTGGGGCCTCCGCCTGGCGGACGACCACCCGCAACACCGCACCCTCTGGGAAGGGGACTTCCAATCCACCACCGACACAGGTACTGGTCAACCCGCCTTCACCTCCCTACTCAAAACCCACCTTCAACCCCTCCACGACCCCCATCCCCACCTTCCCACGAAGCGGAGGCTGCCTTGACCACTGGCTCACCACAGCCCCTTCACCTATCACCCCCCCACCATCCTCCTGCTCGATATTCCCGTCCCCCTCCCACTTCACTGACCACTCTGCAATCCACCTCGTCATCCCCGCCCCTTCCTCCCTCATGGCTCATCCCCCCCCTCCCCATACCCACCCCCACG
>JAPMLY010001994.1:0-74496 GCA_026401115.1 Tetraselmis chui
TGTAACGCCGCCGTACCTCGGTCAACCGGTGCCAGACATGTGGAATGTCACACCCGGCCGCACTGTGGGGCCGGCGTGACTTTGTGTGTTACTAATGTGCTTATATTTCAACATGTCATGGGCCCTCTACAACCTTACCCGGAAAGTCGTACCTCGTTCAAGAGAAGAGCGCACCTTCACGCTAGTCATAACTCATTCATTAGAAGAGCATGTGTTAAGCGTTCGGCGCCATGCTAGTCTTAACCTTGCCATCCGTCAATACTAGAAGAGCCCGTGTAATAAAGCACCCGACGCCACCCTAGTTTTACCCTATGTCCTCCACTATAAACAAGGGAATACCGTGTCTCAAGTCTCAACTGCCCGGAGCTACGCTAGTCTTATAAATATCTCAATAACCCACCGACGCTATCCATTGGATGTGATGATTTTTACACAAAGTCACTGACCCGCGGACACGCTTCCCGTGCAATACTTTAAGTATACGGCGCCCCCCGGCGGCACAGCGGCCGCGGCCCCGGGTGTGGTTGCGTACGCCCGTTTGCACTCACATCTAACTCATCGTGGTGGATGTTGGTAAACCTTCTAGCTGAGCAAGCTGTGCGAGGAACGATAAGAGCATGCCGGATAACATTCATAGACGGAGAAGCGACAAGGTCAAGTGGCAACGATCTTCATGATCGGCCAACGGCGGATAAACCTTGTACGGAAGGTTAAAAAACTTTGTTGCCGCCGCATTGGTCCAGTAGTATCGGTCGGGTGATCCCAAGGTCGATTAGCAAACGGAGAGTCAACCGACGTCTGAGGTGGTGTGAGCGGGCCACGCTAATTAATTTGGGGCGGAAGTCGCGCGCGCCTAGTTCAAGGGAATTGGTTTACAGACCGTTCCTCGAAACTAAGCTTGAGGTTTGTTGGAGTCGTGCAACTACTCTTTTTCTATCGCCTAATGGAAATGGAATTGAACTTGTTTTTAACATGCACCGGGTGAAACCGGATGTTGTTTGTGAGCCCTCTCAACTATGCCATGTCTGAAACTTACAAGATAGGGCTAGATCATGAACCGCCTAAATCCAACCTCTCCAAAGGGTGTTGGGGATTTTCACCCCCCCCCCCGGGGAGTGGGTCATGCATGAGGGTGGCGGCTGTTAGTCAAAGGCGTGTGTGGGTGAGGTAAGTGGAGGTGCGGCATGTGGTCGTGCGAGATTTGATGCGGTAGATGAGAAGGAGATGGTTCAACCAATGGACATTGTATTGTGGCGCCCGCCGGCGGCGCAGCGGCGGCGGCCCCGGAGGGGGGTACTCTCGCAGGCCCGTCGGCACCTACCTTTACCTCCACGCGGTGGGCGCTGGTAGCCCCGTAGTCGTGCCATGCTTGGCACGGTAGGGGGTTGAACGAGGTACCGATAGCTGCGATCCGCGAGATCAGCAACTGTCGGGAAGCCATGTACGGAGGGTTTTGAAAAAACATAATATCCGTACACCAACACAAGGATCTCCCGCTCGGCCAGTCCGATATGTTTTTTCAGCGACTAAATACTCACAGACACTTTCCCGTCCTAACGGGAACGAAGTCTGCGGAATGTTTTTTGGCGAAGAAGGGTACGGATGGATCAGCGGTGGGACGAGGGTGTCGGAGCTGGCGGCGGACAGCTGGGACGCAGCGCTAGAACACGGCGCTCGCTCGCCGTCGCCAGCCATGTGAACTTTAAGTCTCCCATGGGGGCGAGGCCCGAAGCTACGCCGGACGAAGGTGGGTCGCAACCGGAGGAGCGGCACGGTCTGGCGGCGGCGGTCCTTAGGATCACCCGCCGCCGGAGAAACCCGGTACGGGGGGGGGTTTGGGGACATATACCCGTACCCACCATCTTTTCAGGAACGGCGACTCGATCCATGTGCTATCTATACCAACCCCCCCTATTGAACCATGCAAACACAGTTAGTGTGGAAGATAACTTACGCAAACGTACTTACAGTCACAGTCCCGCAAACGGAACAGTTACGGCGACAACCAGCCTACATGCGTGGTGTCGGGATAACATAAGTAAGAGAGCTGTAGCCTAGCGACAACTCTGTACCGAGTCAAACAGTTTATCGGTATGTCCGATCTAGACATGTACTAATCATATCTAGAGTAGCTTACAATAGCTATCTGCAACTAATACGTATACGGTATTACTTACAACACTCCCCCTGAAGGTAGCTACGGGATGAAGCGTTGCATTGGGTCTTGTCCTCCAAGGATCGCACTTCGGTGTCTTGCTAGTGCATGTCATGGGAGGGGTTTGGTGAGCATGTCAGCCACCATCTGGTCAGTGGGGAGGTACCTTAACTTGATGGTTCCCTGCTCCACGTGGTCTTTGCGGAAGTGCCACTTCAGACCGATGTGCTTAGTCTTCTCGCTGACCAAGGCATTCTGGGAGTATGCAATGGCGCTTTGGTTGTCCTCCCAGATGGTGGTGGTTTCGGTGATGGGGGAGTTGAAGATTTCCCCCAAGAGTTGTCGGAGGTGGAGTCCCTCCTTGGTGGCGTCAGCCGCATAGTAGTACTCGGCTTCACACGTGGATTGAGCCACACAAGTCTGTTGTTTGGACTTGTAACTGACTGGCCCGCGTCCGAGGGTGAAGAGATAGCCGGAGCGAGACTTGCGGGTGCTGCTGTCGTTGGCCCAATCAGCGTAGGCAAAGCCTGTGAGTTGGAGGCTGTGGTCCAGGGCCCCCCCCAACGTCAGGCGCATGTCGATGGTGCCATGGAGGTAGCGGAGGACCTTTTTCAGTGCCTGCAAGTGTGCCTCGGTGGGTGAGGCTTGGGCAGAGCCGAGGATGCTCAACGCCGTGGAGACATCGGGGCGTGTACAAACGGCTGCGTACTGGAGGCTGCCCAGGAGGCTGGGGTAGACGTCCTTTGCCACCCCTGTGAGAGAGGGCGAATTCAAGTGTGCAAGGCCGGCGAGAAAGCCCGGGTCCATCGGAAGGGACGACGGCTTAGAGTCGGACATGCCGTACTTGTCGGTGGCATCATTGCATGCCTGTTGTAAGTAATTCCTAATGCAGATTAGTTACAGAGAGCTAATGTATGCTCTGATAGAAGTCCTTATGTACAGGACATCACCTAGAGTGTCTGAGCGCGATATCACAAACTAGCGTACAGACAGCTGACAGCGACAGCTGACACACACTCTTGTCTCGACACCAGCCGCCACCCAAGGCTGGTCGTGTAGCGTACCTGTAACCATCACGTTACAGTATCTTCCTTATCGAACCGTGCATACCACGTTCAACAGGTTATGGAGCCCTCCACCTGAAGGTTACGCGAGACGACAGTGCCTTTCGGCGTGCAACTTGGACACTCGCCCGAAGGCAAAGCCATTTTTTTTTTCGAATAATCATACTTTACTCTGTATATTTATTTCCACTTTCTCAAACACTACTCTACGGAACAGCCCCGCTACCACTACTCTACTCTACGCCACGACGACCTAGCCAACCACACAAGCGCACTCGCTTGTGTGGACAGGGTGCATACAGGTCCAAGCTGGAGTGGGGAAGGGGGGAGCATCGTGAGGGTGAATACTCATACACAGGGTGCACGACAGCTTCAGCCGTAACGTAGAGCAGCGGACATATACACCTGCCTGTTCTTGCCTCGGCTGTCACTGTGCCCCACACTGGGTGGAGGATACGAAAAAGGTGCATTGAGACACCCCGGGGCAACAGGCCGACGGGTCGGCGGGCATCAGGCCGTCTCTTTGTATACCGTCGTTAGGCACAGTTACCGCTAGTGGATTTTTTCCACTGTCCGGTTGGGTACTCGACCCTTTTACGATGGCGCCAAAATCAAAGCCGGCACCTACCGCATCGGCCGCCGACTCGGGTGTCGACTCCGGCACGTGCGACACTCCGTTGCCCGACTCAGCCGGCGACAGCATTCGACTGGTGATGGAACAGCTACAGCTGCTCCACGCCAGAATGGACGACCAGGACCGGACGCAGTCGGAGCTTCTCCGTCGGGACGCACTGCGCGATCACCCGGTGCCTATCGACACGGCGCCGTTCCAACCTGTGCCCAACCAGTACCGGCCTGCTAGCGACCCCGTGCCTACTCCGGTACACGAGTACCCACTCCACAGCAGCGCCAGCCGCAGGCCCACGATCGACCCGGAGTTCGTTGCGATGACAGCAGACTGGGCCACCAACTTCGACGGTGACTCTTTTTCCCGGTCTTTTCGCATGGACGCTCCGCTTATGCCGAGGACGGGTGAATTCAAGACCTGGAAGCGCGACTTCCTGTCGTTCCTTTCGATTAAGGGGGCTGCACTGATCCCTCAACTTGCTCTTTCCTCCTCTGGCGTGCCTCTGAATCCAGTCGCTCAGCGGTTCGCGCACGCGATGCTCGTTCAGTGCTGCCGCCAGAACAAGCCAGCTGCACAGGCCATCGCGGGGGTCCCCGCTGGACGACTCGACTGCGGGACAGCCGCATGGGAAGTGTTGTGCGAGAGACTGGACGCGCAGTCCATTTCACGCACGCTGTCGCTCCTGGACCGCATGATGGTTCGTCAGGCCTCTGGTCAATCAGTCTCGGCATACGTCCACGCTGTGAAGCAGTGCTTCGATGAGCTGAACGAGTGCCTGCAGCTGAAAGATGGCTCTGCAGCCATTCACCCCCACGTCCTCGCCCTGGTCATGATTCGCGGTCTGTCGAACGTTGGGCAGTATGGCCAAGCCAAACAGTGTGTGATTAATGCCTTTGACACCGACTTCATCCTGTCAGCCGACAAAGTGATGGGGAGCATTATCCACCAGGCTCAAAATCTTGATGCAGATGTCTCCAACAAGGGGGACACTGCTGATTCCGGGCCTGCGGTCAATGCCTTCCTTGCGGATCGCAAACGGCAGGGTGGCCGTGGCGGTGGGGGATGGACCGCGGACAAAAAGAAGTCCAAGTTCGCAATGAAGTGCGGGGCCTGCGGAGACCCAAACCATGTCTGGTCGACCTGCAAAGCGCCGGATGCTGATGTCCTCCGCTGGACACTGGCCAAGCGCAAACAGATTGCCGAGAGATACGCGGACCAGCCTCCCCCCACTGCACACCTCAGCCACCTTTCTGCTGCTGAAGCATCTGAGGGACATGCTCCCGCTGAGGACGCACTGGAATACGACATGCAAGACGAGTATGACGACACTGAGGTCAGTACGTCCTTTGCCTCAGTTGCATTCACGTCTGCTGCATCTCGTGTTGCCGACCTGTCTGAGTACTGGGTAGTTGACTCTGCCTGCTCCGTTAACTTGACGTCATTTCGGTCGGATTTTTCGGAATTTCATCCATCCTCCCGCCGCAGCACAGTTGGTGGTGTCGGTGTCACGGTCCAGGGCAGTGGAAAAGTCCGCATCCCCATTTGCCTGACCTCCGGTCGAACAGTCTTTCGGCTCGCTCATGCCCTGTACACCCCTGACTTGTCCTCTCGATCAGCGCAACGTATCAGTCGTCTCCTGAGTGTCAGCTGGATGCAGCAACACTCAGGGTGTGCGTTTTCTTTCCCTACAGACACTGACTCTGGCACTGTGCGTGTGACCACAGGAATGGGGATGCTAATCCCGTCGGGGAACGGACTGTACCTCCTCCCGAGGTCGCATGCCTGTGCGGGGATGTCCTCGCCCACCGTAGACAGTCGTAGCCAGAACTCTGTCGCACTTGCTGCTGAGTGCGACGCTGCTTTGTGGCACAGTAGAATGGGGCACCTGAACATGCAGAGCCTGCAGGCTCAGCATTCTCATAACACGGTGTCTGTACCGGTTATGCCTAGTTCTGTAAAAGATCTCGCCTGTGAGTCTTGCAATCTGAACAAAGCCACGTCTGCGCCAAAAAATCGCACAGCATCTCAGAAGCCAGCCGCCCCGCTTCAACACATGTCGTGTGATCTGTGGGGTCCTGTCAGTGTACCCTCCCCCTACGGCCTGCGGTATTGCCTGCTGGTCATCGACCACCACACTAACTTCATGTGGGTGCGGTTTCTGAAGTCTAAGGATGAGACGTGCGCGAAACTGGAGACCATCCTCCTGGACGCGCGGCATACTCATGCCCGTTATCACTCACACCTCCATGCATTTGCACCGTTTCTGAAATTCGACTCAGACTCGGTTTTCGAGGCCGCGAACACGCAGCTCATGTGCGCGAGATTGGGTTTCAGCACTCAATTCTCGGCGCCCTATGCACATCACATGCTTGGGAAAGCAGAACGCCCGTGGCGCACACTGCGTGACTGCGCGTCCTCAATGCTTCACGCCATGTCTGTGCCTAACAGCATGTGGTCATGCGCGATCAGCACTGTGGTCCACCTCCGTAACCGTACTTACAGTCGGGCTGTTGGCCCGTCTGGGGGGGTCCCTGTCACCATTCTCACAGGCGCAGTCCCTGACGCGTCAGTATTTCGCGTGTTCGGATGTGCAGCATTTGCCAAGGTACCTGATAACCTCAGACGGAAACTTGGCCTGAAAGCGTTCCGAGGTGTGCTGGTGGGGTACTCTCATAACTCCCCAGGGTATCGTATCTACAACCCCGCGACCAGGCGCATCACCACGTCTGTTCACGTCAAGTTTGAAGAGACTGTGCCCGGGTTTGGGACATCCCACCCTGTCGCCTCGTCGATTGATGTGTGTGCAGACACAGAGGCTCTCCCCATTTCCCCTGAAAGTCACCCACTCCCAGATCTGACCCTGGACACAGATGACACAGGGTGTGTGGAGGAGGTCGACAGACCCGCTCGCCCTCGCGGACCGCCTACTCGCTATGGGGAGTATGTTGCCCATGTCTCTGCTGTGCCGCGCGTGTGTGTCACTGACTCGTGTGAGCACGACCTGTCCGACCACATGGACGACATTTTTCCACTCCCTGACTTCTCCATGATGACAGCTCAGCCACGTCACAGGTACTCTGAAGGACCTGTGAGTGATGTCGCTATGGTGTCCGCAAGCGTCTGTGTTGAACCCACATCTTACAAGGATGCCTTGGTTAGTCCACAGTCCGCGGAATGGCAGACAGCCATGCAGGTGGAATTCAACTCTCTGACGTCCAACCAGACGTGGGATCTCGTTCCCCTGCCCGCTGGACGCCGCGTGGTCAACAGCATGTGGGTCTACAAGGCTAAAACAGACGCATCTGGTGCTGTTTCTCGATACAAGGCACGATTTGTCGCAAAAGGCTGCAGCCAGCGCGAGGGGATTGACTACACGGAGACGTTCTCACCCGTCATCCGACTAGCTAGCCTCCGCGTCTTCTTCAGTATTGCCGCTGCTCGTGACCTCGACCTGGGCGGTCTCGACATCGACACGGCGTTTCTGTACGCACCCATCAAGGAGGATGTCTACATCAGACAGCCCCTGGGGTTCGATGACGGTACCACCAATGTCTGTCACCTCCGCCGGTGCCTATACGGCTTGAAGCAGTCCCCCAGGGAGTTTAACGAGCTGCTTCGCGACTGGCTAGTCTCTCAAGGCTGGCGCCAGCTGATCTCTGACCCATGCATCTACATCTTTGAGGCCGACGGCGTCTTCGCCATGATTGCCCTCTACGTGGATGACATTCCTGTGGCGTGCAACAACACCGCCTGGCGGGTGGCCTTCACCGCGCTGGTGCGATCCCGATTTGACATCAAGGATCAGGGTGACCTGTCCGACATCATCGGCATGCACATCACCAGGGACAGAGCGGCGCGCACCATCAGCCTCGATCAAGGCAAATACGTGCGCGAGCTGCTTGAAAAACATGACATGGTGGACTGCAAACCCTCGTGTCTCCCGATGGACCCCGGTTTTTTGGCTGCGCTCTCCAAGCAGACGGCTGTACCCCTCACAGGCGCGGACCGGGACGTTTACCCGAGTCTGCTCGGCAGTTTGCAATATGCCGCTGTATGCACTCGCCCGGACATTTCGACCGCGCTCAGCATTCTGGGCTCTGCGCAAGCGAACCCTACAGTGGCCCACATGCAGGCCCTTAAGAAAGTGTTGCGCTATCTTAAAGGGTCTCCAGCCATGAGCCTGACGTTGGGGGGGGGTGAGGACAACACTCTCCAACTTACAGGCTTCGCTGATGCAGACTGGGGCAATGACAGTGTGACACGCCGGTCACGATCGGGATTTGTTTTTACACTGGGCAGAGGTGCAGTCAGCTACAAGTCTAGAAAGCAGTCCTGCGTCGCACAGTCAACATGCGAGGCTGAGTACTACTCAGCAGCGGACGCGACTAAGGAGGCCATCCATATTCGACAGATGTTGTCGGAGATCTTCAGTCGACCTGTCAGCGGGACGACCACAATCTGGGAAGACAACCAGAGCTGCATCGCCTATTCGCAGAATGCACTGGTGAGCGAGAAGACCAAGCACATCGACCTGAAGTATCATTTCGTGAAGGACCACGTACAGCTGGGGACCGTCAAACTACGGTACCTACCCACCGGTGACATGGTCGCTGACATGCTGACCAAGCCACTACCTGGACCTGCACTCGTGAAACACAGGAGCGCCATTCTGGGGACATCTGGACCCATGCAGCGACACACTTTGTAGAAGGAATTCTGTAATCACTTCCATCTGGTCACAAGACACACCTTAGCTATCTTGAGGGGGAGTGTTGTAAGTAATTCCTAATGCAGATTAGTTACAGAGAGCTAATGTATGCTCTGATAGAAGTCCTTATGTACAGGACATCACCTAGAGTGTCTGAGCGCGATATCACAAACTAGCGTACAGACAGCTGACAGCGACAGCTGACACACACTCTTGTCTCGACACCAGCCGCCACCCAAGGCTGGTCGTGTAGCGTACCTGTAACCATCACGTTACAGTATCTTCCTTATCGGAGACGTCGCCGGCTGTATCCGACTTGACTTTGAAGATCCACATGTTGTTAACGACCATGCGGCCTGGGGGGAGGTCCACAAGGTCCCACGTGCCATTGCTGATTAGGGAGGAATACTCCTGTTGCATAGCGGCTTGCCATTGGGGGGCTTGGGCGCTGTCCAGCGCAGCCCGGTAGGATTTTGGTTCCACACACTCTCGGGCGGAGAGGAGGGCGACGGCAGTAGGGGACGTGCCGGCAGGTGTGTGTGGGGGACCCGTGACAAGGTCGGGGACGTGAGGGTGCTCAAATATGTCCTCTTGAGCTTTGCCTTGTTCAGGATCACAACACGCCGTTACGAGGGTCGGTGGGTAGTCGGACAAGTGGGCAACCATATCGCCGTAGCGAATGGGGTGGGAGCGGAGCCGAGCATGGCGAGGGGCTGCCGGGGGGGGTAGGGGTGTGGGTAATGTGAGGTCAATGGGGTGGGATAGGGGTGAGTCTGCGGGTACGTCTTCCGAAGAGTCGGTGATGGCCGAGTCGACGGAGGGTTGTGTGTCGAAGCCTGGGGTGTCTTCCTGAAAGACAACATGTACGGAAGTGGTGATGCGACGCGTTTCCGGATTGTAGACACGATACCCGGGTGCGTCAGGGGGATAGCCCACCATGACGCCGCGAAATGCTTTTTCACTGAGTTTCCGACGTTGTTTGTCGGGGACCTTGGCGAAAACGGCGCAGCCGAAGACGCGGAACTTGGAGGCGTTGGGCACCGACGACGTAAGGAGTGTGAGGGGGACGCCCCCATTAGGTCCGACCGAGCGACTGTACGTGCGGTTGCGAAGGTACACAACAGTGCTGACAGCGCACGACCACATGGAGTTGGGAACGGCCATGTTGTGGAGCATCGCCGATGCATTGTCCCGGATAGTGCGCCAGGGACGTTCGGCCTTGCCGAGCATGTGGTGGGCGTATGGGGCAGAGAACTGCACCCCGACGCCGAGGTGTGCGCACATCCGGCGAGTGACAGCAGCTTCAAACACAGAGTCGGAGTCAAACTTGAGGACCGGTGCGAACGCGCCCGTCTGGGAGTGATGGCGGGCATGCAAGTGTTTGATGTCCAAGAGGATGGTTTCCAATTCCGAACATGCGTCGTCTTTAGACTTAAGGAACCGCACCCACATGTAGTTGGTGTGGTGGTCGATGACGAGCAAGCAGTAACGGAGGCCATGTGGGGAGGGGACATTGACCGGGCCCCAGAGGTCAGCGGACAGGTTGAGGAGGGGGTGGGATGGCTTCGCGCAAGCGGCTGTGTTGCGTGGTGCAGCTGTGGCTTTGTGAAGTAAGCAAGAGTCGCAAGAAACTTTGGTTACAACGCTAGCTAACACAGGGCTAGTCGGGACACCGTGATTATGCTGGGCCTGAAGGCTGTGCATGTTGAGGTGGCCAAACCGACGGTGCCACAGGACGGGATCACACTGGGCAGTAAGGGCAACTTGAGGTGAGGCGTCAAGTTCCGCCGGTGCGGATGGGCTGGAAGGGAGGTCCGGCTGGTGGGGAAGGAGGTAGAGACCGTTTCCGGACGGTTCTAGCACACCCATGCCTGTGGGTACCAAAAGCAAACCAGTGTCAGAGTTGGAGGGGAAGATGAATTCACATCCGCTGTGAGTTTGCATCCAGCTGACACTAAGTAGTCTGCCGATACGCTGTGCGGAGCGAGATGATAGGTCAGGGGTGTAGAGTGCATACACAGTGCGGTGAATGAGCTGGCCAGAGGCAAGTCTGACAGAAATCCGCACTGAGCCACTGCCCTTAACGTCAACGCCGACACCGCCCACGCGAGAGGGAGCGGAGGGGGGCGTGAATTTCACGAAGTCATCTCGGAACGCGGTGAGGTTAATCGAGCAGGCGGAATCAACGACCCAAAACTGTGACAGGTTACGACCCGGGGCGAGGGAAGAGGAGAATGCCACAGAGCTGAATGGGACACTCACCTCGTCGTCATCGTAGTCATCAGCGCAGTCCTCGAGGGTGGGTAGGCAGTCGGTGTCATCGGCGGGGGCGTCGTCGGCAGGGACGTCGCTCAGCAGCGCAGCGTGAGCAGAGGGGGTGCCGTCGGCGGCGCCGTACTTCTGGACTGTCATCCTACGCTTGGCGAGATTCCACTTAAGGATAGCGTCATCCGTGGCAGTGCAGGCGGACATGAGATGGTTGAGGCTGCCACAAACGCCACACTTGTTGGGTCGATGGCCGCGAGGGTTACGGTGTGGTGGGCCTCGACCGCTGTGCGAGCCGCGGCCCGCAGCGACGAACGCGGAGATGGGAGGGGGTGATATGGCCGGAGCGGGTGTGTCCGGGGCAGGGTCGTCGTCCATGTTGTGCGCGAGGTGGAGAATGTTGGCCATCACTTCATCAGCCGACATGATGTAGTCCGTGTCAAAGGCGTTGATGACGCATTGCTTCGCCTGACCGTGTGGGCCGCTGCTGGAAATACCGCGCAGCATGAGGAGACCGAGGTGGTGGGGGTGGATGGCAACGGAGCCATCAACCAATTGGCATGTGTCGTTGTAGTCGTCAAAGGTCTGGCGCATGTAGTGGACATAGTCACTGAGTGACTGACCAGGGCGTTGTCTGACCGTCAGGTTGTCCATGAGGGACAAGGAGCGAGCAAAAGACCGACAGTCGAGGCGTTCACACAGGATGTCCCACGCGGCAGCGGCGCAGTCAGGGCGGGCTGGAGAAACGCATTTCATCGCTTGGTCAGCGCGCTTATTCGCGCTGGCTGCATGGAGAAGCAACGTGTAGGCGTAGTGTTGCGCGTGTTCGTCGAGCCAAACGCCGGAGTCGCGTATGGCCAGTTGTGGAATGAGGTATGCGGCCTTGATGGAGAGGAAATTAAGGAAGGTCCTCTTCCATTGCTTAAAGTCCGTGGTTGGGCCCATGACGGGGACCGACATCTTCATGGACCGGTTGAGGGCGTCCTTGTCGAAGCCGGGGGCTTCGTGTGCCGCCCGGTTGATGACCACCGGGTCAATAGTGGGGCGACGACGTCCACGGGTGGCGGGGTCGCCATGTTGGACTGGGGGAGAGTGCCGGCCATGAAAGGAAGGAGGTGGGCCACCGGGAAAGGGAGAGCGGCCGGCCATGGGACGCGGCGGGCCGTACGAGTGCGGGTGGTCACGGTAGGGGGGGACGAGGTGAGAGGGCGCCTCCGGGATGGGAGGGCCGGGGTGGTGAAGGGCATATCCGGCGGGGGGAAAGGGGGGAGGTGGTGGGAGGTGATCAACCCGGATGGCGTGACGTGAGGGGTCGTGGTGCGCATCGGCACGCGAGGGCTCGCGGGGCGCATCGTGACGGCGCTGTGCGACTGTGGGGTCGCCAATAGGAGCTGCATGAGTAGCAGCAGCAAAGAATGTTTCTGCGTCCGGGGGTACGTATTCAGGCTGGGGATGTTCAAGCATGTGGAGGGTGTGGCCGTCGTGGCTGTCCCGGACGGGTTCGAGCTGAGCATCGTGGCGGCGCTGAGCGACTGGGGGGTGCGGATTAGCCCCCGCAGCAGCAACAGCAGCAACCTCGGCCGACTGCGAGTCGAGACGAGCTGTTATGGGAGGGCCCATAACCTATTGAACCATGCAAACACAGTTAGTGTGGAAGATAACTTACGCAAACGTAGTTACAGTCACAGTCCCGCAAACGGAACAGTTACGCCGACAACCAGCCTACATGCGTGGTGTCGGGACAACAGAAGTAAGAGAGCTGTAGCCTAGCGACAACTCTGTACCGAGTCAAACAGTTTATCGGTGTGTCCGATCTAGACATGTACTAATCATATCTAGAGTAGCTTACAGTAGCTATCTGCAACTAATACGTATACGGTATTACTTACAACACCCCCCCCCCCTTAGTCGGTACCCGGTTATCGACATGTGTGCGTAGGGTTATCGTAACGGCACACTGCTCGTAAAGGCGGCCCCCTAACAACGTTAACCACCTGGGGAGGGTACGGTCGGGACAACGCGATCATATAGGTGGTGGAAACAGACGGCGAATGGACAGGGGACATGAGAAAATCTGGCTAGGGGGCAGGAGAGCCACCCGGACACCGTATGTGGCCTAGCTATTTTCTCTTCCCAACCCCCGCAGGAAGAGAGAAGGCCAAGTTGGGTGGCGAGTTGCGCCGGGAGGAGCGACTAATATCTCGGACGGGGATGTGCAAGGATCGAGTCGGGAACCTCGACGACATGAGCGAGGGGGTTTTTACCTGCCTTTCACCCCCAACTCCGGCACGACCGGAGTCGCACATGAGCACATGTCAGGCATGTCCGACTCGACCAGCTCCAGCTGGCCGGCTTAGCTGATGAGCTACCTCGCAGCGGCTGGAGCATGCCGCACTTCGTGGAGACTAGCGATATCTTATATTTCAGAATGTATCCAACAAAAAATACGTATAGATCAAAAAATTGTAAATACATAGTTACGTGTATGTTTTAGACGGTATCGCTATTGCCAATGGAGAGGTTGGGATCAGTGGTTCACGGTCTAGCTCCTGTTAATATAAGACCACTAACGGCACATGTAAGGGGGGCCTAGAGACAGCAACCGGTTTCACTCGGTACATGTTGTAAACAAGTTCAATTTCAATTTCAATGTGGGTAAGCGATGTTAGTGCCGTGTCATGTGTGTGGTGCGTTATTGCCGCTGGATGAGAAGACTATGTCTTCCGAGTAGAGTGAGTGGTAAGTGTGGGAGTGCATAAATATGTTTGTTGAGGGGGTCTAAGTAGAGTTCGGTTTGGATATGGAAGGTGTTGCGTAGGGTTGAGAGGATGTCCTCACGAGTGGCCCATGTGTTGCGTGTGGTGGTGGCGGGTGTGGGTGAGTGGATTTCTGAGCGGGAGCTGAGTCTTTTGTGATGAGGTGGTAGACCTCTTCTTCGAATGTGCGGTGTGTGAGGTCGGGACGGAAGAGTCGGAAGAGGTGTCGGATGGGGGGCCGGAGGGGGTTGTGACCCCGCGGGGGTGCAGAGAATGGTTGTGTCGTGGAGGGTGGGGTGGGTGTGGGTGGTGAATTTTCGGGGGGGGGGCATGTTGAGGTCTTGGTTGATGGGGTCATGGTTGCAAGAGATTAGGGGGTGCGTCTATGGAATGGGTTCGGGGTCGGGTAGGATGGGGGAATGTGGTTGGGACAAAGCCGGCATTGAAGGCAGCGAGGGCAATGGAGCCGGAGGGGGTCTCACTGATGTTGTCGTGGGGTTGGAGGCAAGGGGCCAACTGGACCCCGTGTAGGCGTGTGAGGTCGTGCGTATGGCCTCGTTCGCACCACTCGCATTGCCACGTGTCGTGCCCCTGAGCGGGGCGGCAGTGGGAGTGGACGGCAAAGTGCATGCATGTGCAACCGATTGAAGCGGGGTCTAGGTGGAGGGGTCGTGGCAAATGGGGCAAGCGGAGGGGGTGGGGAGACATACCGAGGTGGGGGTGGAGGAGATGAGGCGGAAGCCGTCGACAAGTTGAAGTTGGATGTCCTATCTTGTGGGGTGTTCCGGGGCCCATTCAACCATGTATTGTGTCAGACCGTATTCGGTGTCCTTATGCTTGTAGACGATGCGTGTGACGTCCCGGGGAGAATAGAGGTTCTCCGTGGGGGAGAGATAATCCGCTTCGATGGGTGAGGGTGGTGGGGCAGCGGAGAAGGTGGGGTATTAAGAGAGGAATCCAAGATGGGTGGATGGTGGCGGGTGGAGAGGCATGTTTAACGGTTGGGTGTGTGGTAAGCATGCTGTTGTGAATCTATCGCCTACTTTTGAATGACAAGAGGATGGTACCTTCCGGGGAAGCTCCCACTGTCAACCACATCCATGCACAATTCTGAATATCCATACTTTTTCATATGTCGGTAGGATTTTGATAAGAAAATGGCAACTTGACTTCACCTTCAAATCCATCGACCTTCAAATCCCCCAAGACCACGGACCCCCCGTTTTTTCCCTTGACATAGTGTGCCCACCGGACGGGTAAACACCGACAAGGGACACCACGGCCCACTCCTTCCACCGTACCCCCGGTAATCATGCCCCCAGCCCTCCTCCCACGAGCAAGCAAACCGGACTTTCTCCGACAAGTCAGCCCCCGCTACTCCCAAAGATCCTCCGGCACATAAATCGCTTACCTTAATCAATGCTTTACTAATTGGGGAATTGAATAGATACTACACCAACACTAACCTTAAGTTATCTGAGGATACCAAAGACAAACTCCCCCTCTAGCAAAAGCTCCCCAAATGCATCGGCCACACCCCCAAATAGCTATTATCCCTCTCGTCACGAGCCGGACTGGCTTCCGACATGGCACGACTACCTACCACACCCACCACTCGAAACTGCAATGACCCTCCAGATAAGTTGAAGTCGCAGCATGTTAAAACCACCGTTGATTGACACCATCGTCCGCATACACCGTACCATTCCAACTCGGGGGCCCACAACAACAAAACAGGGACGCCGAGATAAACGTGTCCAATCCTCTGTAGCACTCGCCATGTTGCTGTGTTATTAACACATCGGCATTCCACTACCTACCAAATTCCTATGAATTTGGTGGCCATAGCAGCAGTTCATTACGGCTATTTCAATGCGAGCAAGTAGAAACGGACGTCAATTCATCATGCATGGAAAGAGTTAACACTTCCATAATACATACACACACTCGCGCGCCTAAGCGCACTCGCACACACACGCTGAAACCGATTTAAACATATACACTCTTCCCATAAAGTCCGTTACTAGCGGCACGCATTTAATTACCCGCCACGCACAGCCGCGATGGCCATGCAATTCGATTGGGGGGTAGAGTAATGACTTTCAAACAACACACCACGGCGCGTTGTTCACTGACGTGAGCACCTCTATCGGCACGCTCCGATTATTGTGGGCACACACGTTGGATTTGCGGCCGAAATTTTGCAGGCCGAAATTTGTGGATGTGCAGGTTATGCACGCCTCTATGCGTGGCTCGGTGCACGCAATGTCGCGATAAGCCGGGAGAATACTCGACATTGGGCTTTCATCATGTTTGCACAATTGCACGAGTATCCGCCGAGTGTGTTGCGCCCGGCCGCCTATAGAGCGGCAATACCGGGAATGGCATATCGTGTGCACTAGGTTTTCTTGCCAAGTGCCCGAAAATACAGCCAAGGAGCACGGGCTAGGGACCTGTTGGGCTTGAGGGACGGTTGACTTGGAGTGTAAGCAACCTAGCGCGCGGATCGCTGGCCTTTCAAGCTTTCGCATCGCCGGGCGTGAAATATGGCGGGGAGCTTTCAAAGTACCCTAGCACGGGCCTTGGTTTGGCATGCGGCAAATGGCACGGCACCATGCCAACATGGGGGATGAAATGGGTGACGCCGTGAATAAACGAAATATAGAGCGCTGATTGTTGAGCGTATTGGCGGAGCGGGTGTGCGGGTACCACCTGTCCAAGGGTTGCTAGCCCCGCGCGAATGTGGCAGATTTTGAAACCCTAAAAACTTTAGTTGGCTGTACGAGGGGCTGGATGGCATCGGACGGCGGATTTGACGCGAAAACCGGCCGGTAGGCGTTCATAAGGTGAAAAATTATATTTACTTGGGGGAAGGGCTTCCATTTGCAACTTAGTTTGCTCGAATCGGACACCGTACGGCAAAGTTAGGCTTTTTTAAGCCTCCCAAGCTGTGGGTTTCCGGCCCCTATCTCACCCACGTCAAGCATGTTAACGGCACATGCCACCACACCCACGTGCTCCCATGTTTACGGACAGCATGCTGGGATCATAAAAACCGCGTGTTGTGTCGCCGATTTCGGGAGTTTTCACGAGCCAAAGTGTGTAAAATCCGAATTCCGGGGCGCCCGAATCAGGGTATGCCCCGAAATCGGGGTTGACCCGCAAACCCTAATACGTCAGTTCGTAGCCGTGACGGCCCCCATTTGTGCCCCGCTTCCCCCTCTACTTCACCGTCAGCACAAGTTTCGGTCCGCCTTTTCAACGAGCTAAAGTACACTTAACCCTAGAAACCCTACATGATAAACACCCGCCCTACGCGAAAGGCCCTATTTCACTAGTAACGGACTTTATGGGAAGAGTGTATGAATCTAAAGGCCCGCACACATCAAAGGCAAAGCGCGAGGAGTCATAGGTTAATCAAATAGCGAGCACATGTGTGGCACACCTCTTTGCCATATGCCTACATCCACAGAACAATGATATGGTGCACAACGAGTAAATCAATAGTTTGAGAGCGAAGGGGGTCGGTAGCGGGGGGGGGAGCACCCTCCGCTGCGGTTGTGCATCCCGTGGCTTACACTGATAATCAGGTATTGTGCGGGAGAGGCCGAGAGAGAAGGCCATGATGGCCTCAATGCGCTTTGCAAGCTTATTGGCCTCGAGGGGTTTGGGGGGGGGGGGGGGGGGGGGGGGGGGACGGTAAGAGGAGGGAGCACGACTAGGCACTCTGCCCCGGTAGACCTAGGAGGGAGGTGTTACAGTTCTCACTTGACTTGTCGCTATCCGCTAGCGGCCTAAAAAAGTGGTCAGCGGGCGACCCGCTGCTCCGACCGGCCGTCAGCTTTGCAACCAAGCCGCCCATGCAGTCGCCCATAAGGCTACAGCCAGAGGCGCAGCACATCAGCGCAGTGCGACAGTAGTCCTCCACGTTGTCTCGCACGTCCTCGCTCGCAAACATTTTGACCCACACGAAAAAAACGCACGTGAGGGTGGCGATCACGATCGTTGTGATGAGGAGGCCTCGGAAAACGTGGGAACCGCCGCGGTGGCGGCGATGGTTGCCCTTGACATCGGTGTAGTCAGGGATGACGTAGTGGGGGTGGGAGCAGTTGTCGCCGTGCACGAAGCGGGTATGTGTGGACGAGATGTGGTATCCCTCATCCAGCGCGGGGCACACCCGTTCCTCCGCGATCTGTCCGATCTTTTCGCACGGGTCGAGATAACTGGACCGAAAGTAGCCGTACTCGCACTCCAGGTCCTCGTTGCCGCAGTCGCAGACTGTGGAGCGGATGAAGCGGTCGTACTCCTTGGGGTTGAAGCATTCCGATCCGGGCTTGCGGCGCTCGTAGGTGAAGTTGTGGCCTAGGAGGCAGAGCTCAGGGGTCGGGGGTGACCAGTGCTCGTAGTCGTCGCGCCGGCAGTTGGGCCATTGCTTCATGTCCTCAAAATTGACGACGTACATGATACCCTTAGGCCAATCCACGGTGTTGCTGTCGTAGGTGCAGTTGAAGCCTTGACTAGACCAGCGATAGTCCATCTCACACTGTGACGACAAAAGTGTTAACTCAGTACTCAGTTTCTGTCCAAGTCTCCTCAGTGGGAATCCAGCGCTATGGGCCGGCGTGCAAAGATATTCTAGAGTCAGATAACCAGCCTGCCCTTGCCGTTTGGAGGGTCTCTCTCCAAACAACCTGCCCTTGGGCTTATCTCTCCCCCTCCCCCCCTCCCCCCCCTGCCCCCCCCCCCCTCTCCCCCCGCCTCTCTCCCCCTCTCCCCCCCCTCCTCTCACTTTCTCTCTCTCTCCCTCTCTTTCTCTCTCTCCCTGGCTCTCTCTCTCTCTCTCTCTCTCTCTCTCTCTCTCTCTCTCTCTCTCTCTCTCTCTCTCTCTCTCACACACACACACACACACACAAACACATACACACACACACACACACTGCTGAAACACATGAACAAATTCACTCTTCCAACACAGCAAAAACATACAAACCACACAAATGCACTTCCTTCTGAACTGAAATGAACAAATGGAGTACTTCATGACATGGATGCGTGCGCAGAAAGAAGTGGAAGCCCTTAATTAAGAAAAAACAAGCAGTTCTCTCATTTCATCCAACAAATTTTTAATTTGCACTGAAACGAAAGGCCAGGACAGCGAGATGGATTACAGGCAACAAAGAAACCCAAGATGAGGTGGGAGGACTGCGGTAGGAGGTATTGGGCAAGGCCAGACCCGACAGCTTCTCTATTGGCGCAATCGTCTGCTTTCGTGTCATCCTCATCACACACACAGCAACCCAAAATCACCGCCAAAATCGACAATCCACGCATGGCTTCACGCCAGCCTAATTATTCAGGGGCCATCTTTAACAGTTCTTAGTACAGCTTCCATCCTCAGCCTGCGCTACATAGGTTTGGGTTTGTTCATTCTGTGGTTACATGTTTCTGAGTTTTAAAACCCGATTATTTTCCTCGACAGCGCTTGTTAACAGTGCTGAGTAGTGAACGTAAGGTCACCCACTTCTCAAACTGGGGGGCTCAAAAAAGCAATCCTTAAAAACGAAACAACAATACTAATTCATATATTATTGAAAATCCATTATTTAAGTGTGATGGCCTCCCTTTTGCAGCGATTGCGTACTTGTATGGACATCAATACAATTAAATCGCAAAGAAAGCAGCAGAATTCACCATCAAAGAAGGAAAAGGAAGGGGCAAAGAACCCTGAGTTGCTCTATTTTAACCATGAGTGAACATCTCCATAAAATACTTAGTAGACGCCCCATCAACGATCATGGAATCTCTCTCGCTGTGTGTGTGTGTGTGTGTGTGTGTGTGTGTGTGTGTGTGTGTGTGTGTGTGTGTGTGAATGTGTGTGTGTGTGTTTTGGGGGATCGGGGAATGTTTGGCCGTATCGCTTGCCTGCTCTCCATGCAGCACGTAGATGTGGGAGGCGCCATGCGGCTCGACACGGATGTTTTCAAGGTACATCGCCTCACTGAGCTTGATCGAGTTCCAGCAGGCGCCCTGATCGTGGCTGTAATAGAGCGTATCGGTGGGGATGCCCTGGTTGCGGTGCCTCGCCAGCAGGAGCAGGCCGCCGTAGTCGCCATACTCATAAATAAACATACCATGTGCGACATCCTGCGGAGCAACAACCGCAATGCTTAGACTCGCAAACAACTCATTCATACATGTTATCAAATGCAGGGGACGAGTCAGGCAATGAGGCATGGAGGGAGCGCACCTCCCAGGAGTAGCCGCCATCGCGCGAGAGCCACGTGCACTGCAGGTCGGGGCTGAACTCAAGATGGCTGCCCGTGTTGCCGGATGCCATGACCACGCCCGGGGCAGACACATGCGAGTAGACAGAGGGACGGCCCTGCACGCCGCCCACCCAGGAGGAGGCGCCGTGCAGGTGGAGGGCGCAAAGGTCGTCGCCCTTGCAAAGGTTGCATTTGGGATTACGATACATCTTGGGCGCCTATGGAGCGCAAATACCGCATGGCCACATTCAACGTAGCTCCGAGTATGCCCATGAAAACAAACCGGTGTCTCAATACATGTGTTCATGCATGTCAGTGGGAGGGTGTGTGAACTAGGGAAGGGGGGGTGGCTTTCCGTCTGTTTATGATTTCTGCTGCACAAATGTATGCGCTGTTTACTTTCTGCAAGGCATCGACATGCTCAAGTCATAGTGCCCCACACTAATTGGAGGACGCACCTTCACGTGCTGCCAACGGCCACCGCCGTTGAAGGTGATGAGAGTTTCCACATAGTCGGCCCAGTTGTGCTGCTTCACGGTCTGAGCTGTCACCGCGCTAATATTTAGCTGATTGGCGATAAATACTCCCTGACGGGCCACAATTAGGCGTTAGTCGATCATGCCATAAACATCAAACGCAAATTGGACTTGACCATCCAAATTAACACACACACACACACACACACACACACACACACACACACACACACACACACACACACACACACACACACAGGACAACATTACGATGCCTCCGTTTTTCATCCATAGGCGCTACCTACCGGAATGCCCTCCACGCGGTGCCAGTCCACAAGACGAGTGCCATAATGATTCACAGCGAAGACACGCGCAAGTGATAGCGAGAAGAGTGTGGCATTGGCGAAGCCAGACGAATAAAGGTTGTACACCGGCGCCTCCGCTTCGATGGCCTCTTCCTCGTCGTGGTCGATCAGCACAAAGACACCATACTTGTCGTGCGTCTCTCGCAACTCGTAGCTTTTGTCCTGTGGCACATCATCGCCCACCAAGGGCTTAAGAGGTACAAGAGAGGGGCACGCTGTTTTGCAATGGCAGGAACTACGGCAGCTGCAGAAGAGTAAACGTGCAAACGCACAAGATCGCACCCCAAGATGCTTGACAGGAACGCATGACTCAGCAAAATCCATTCCAAAGTCTTCAGACACATAGATGACAGAGTTCCTGCCGGACCCACGCTCGGCCGGCGGGACGAACTTCCCAGTGGAATCATAGGGACAGTCGCTTGGGACAGCCAAGAAGATCTGCGGCCAAGTGATCAGTACGCAATTCATAGACCGAAATCAAGATAGAGAACACTGCGTCTGAATCTCACGGGCGAGATACGCCGCGTCGCAAGCCACAGTCCCAGCAGGCGCACCTTTTCTGCCAGAACTTCAAACGCATTCCCGCACTTGACCGTTGTCTTGTGAGGCGTGGTAAAGAAGTCGTCGCTCCTCACGAAGTTTATCTTCTCATCCCAATATCCGTGCGGCGCGTGGTCGCCCGTCTCGTAAACGGTCGCAAATACCGTGTTCTCGTTGTAGCCGGCCACCTCTGGCCCGGGGTGCATCCGGGCGCCCCACTCAAAGTCGACAAACGCCGTCACCCTCCCCTTCGAGTTCGTGATCATGCTCGCCCAGCTCTTCCCAAAATCCTGCACCGGTTCAGTCATGTCAGCGCAGGAGCGAGCACAAGAACAGAGATAAGCCGCGTTGGTCATCCCGGCGTCCCCCACAAGTGACCGCAACGAACACCCCACTGTTCTAACAGCAAACCATACAACGTGACGGGGTCCCACCGTAGATACGTAGAGGTCGGTACTGCATTTGTCACTGTTGTAGATGGTGCACTCGACCGCCCTAACAAGTGCGAGCAAGTACTCGGGATTGTTAGGATGGAGCTTGAACTGAATCAGATTTCCAGGGACATTTCCCGGAGACTTGACCTGCGGCGGCAGACGTCAACAATCAGCGGAGGGAAAGGTGAGCAAAGCATACCAGCGATGATGCGGGGCTGTAGAGTGTGCAACAGTATGACGGGCGCCCCACCCTGGAGAAGGTGCGTCCCAAGTCGCTAGTGAACCAATGAAACTTGTCATTCCCCTGCAGAAGCACGCGCCTAGGCCTCTCCGAAAGGAAATGTAACTCCAATATGCCCAACTCGTGTTCATCCTCGCTAATACTAGATTGCTCAACCAGATCAAGAGCGTCTGCAAACCATGGGAGAATCTTGCGAGGTAAGCGCTCCCCACCCGGATATCTGCATCTCTATCAAACAAGGTTCTTCATATAGGTGGCTGGCGATGAGACTTTTTCCAAGCTGTGCATGAGCCGGTGAAGCGATTTTCGAGATCGCTACATAAAAACCGATTGTATGCAACCCTCAAAACAACACACCATCGATATGTGACGATATGTATTGTCGTTATGTTGCATGTTTTCCAAAACATAAGGTAGACAAAATACGCAAGGGCAAGAGTAACGAGAAGATCACGTAATCCAAAGCACGGCAATAGGAAGCACAATATTGTGACAATATACGCACCTCTTTTATTTTCCTCCCGTCTTTTTAGAAATGTGTTTTACCAACTTTTCTTGTAATCATACATTAGTTTTGAATTTCTTGCCACTTTTTACAGCTACATTTTTGGCCTTTTGTTTTGGCCTCTTTTCCAAGCTCCTTAAATTGGTGTTTTAACATTCCTTGAAATCAACAAGAAATATTTGTGTTTTATATGCATGTAATGCGCGCTTGAACATGTACCCTAGCATGTGGTTCCCCGTAGTGCTCGCCGACAAAGAGATAATGTTCCCGGTCGTGGAGCCCTTCGGCGGCGCAACGGTGGCGGCCCCGGAGGGGGTGCGCTCGCAGGCCCGCAGGCACCCACCAACACCTCCTCGTGGTAGGCGCTAGTAGCCGTGTTACCGTCCTAGGCTTAACACAGTAGGGGACTAAGCGGGGTGAGCCGACAACTACGATCCGCTTGATCGCTTGAAAGCCATGTACGGAGGGCTTTTCAACATAACATTTGTACACTACCAACGCCATGATCTCCGAATCGGCACGTCCGATATGTTTTTTCGTGATTGAATAACCTCATTATTTTATCCCCCGGTGACCGTGCTCTTGGTACATCATTCAACTCCACGAACGGGTTGTCCACGTGCTTGAAGAGTTCATGCTTGAAGCGGGGGCTACTAAGGGACGGAACTTGCGGTTGGAGGTCCGCCGTATTCGGTCGGGAGCTTCTCGAGATCGCCATGAGGATGTGGTTTAGTTAGACTTCATGGTTCCGCACCGTCATCTTGTTGTTGATTTGACGGTTACCATTGCTCGCACGAACACCATTGTTCCTCGTATATGTCTCCCACTCCTTAGCAGCCTGGCATTGAGAGCTTAGAATGGCAAACTTGATGCGGACCTCCATACTTCTGCTTTGCTCTAGCACGCCTTCGGTTCACTCTATCCATGACTACTATCCCTTCGCCATGAAAGATGGGGGGCGGTTGGCGCTGATGGCGGTTGAGTTGGTTGATCGCCTAGATATGTTGGTGGCTTTTTGTCGCTTCCCTGGCATGGGTGCTGCCGTCTCTCGCTCCATGCGCTCTCACAATTATGTCCGTATGCAACATTTCGTTCGTCGAACCACGTATGTTCCTTTTCGACGTTTTTGGGGGGATGTGCGACGTAAATTCATGCAACGTCTTTCTGTTGCTCTTCATGGCACTTTGGGTTCCTATCTCCGCGGCGCTTTTCAAGAGGGCAGTGATGACGTTGTGGCATGCCTTCATGTTCCTCGGGCTTAGGTTTTTTCATTTTTTGTTTTTTGTTTGGTGGCCTCCAATGCTTTTGTCTTGTAAGAAATAGTATTATAGATAGTCTCACATACCGTCCCGATACACCAAGGGGGGGGGGGGGGGGGGGAAGGGGGTTGCCTATGAAAAAGATTGGCGAGAAGAGTGCGGACTCATCAATGGTGGGACGCGGGTGTTGGAGCTAGCGGCGGACAACTAGGAGGCTTCGCCACGAAAGGACGCTCGCTAGCCGTCAATTGTCCATGTGACTTTCGGGCCACCCAAGGAGGTGAGGTGCGACGCGGAGTAGGCAAGAGGACATTCGCAGCCGCAAAAGCGAAGGATATAGATCAACCACGGTCTTGAAGCCATGTACGAAGGCCGTTTTGGATAATAAAGAAGTACCATCCCTGGCGTAGATATTTCTGCCCATCCCTACCCTACCGATCTCCCTTAGTTCCCCCAACAAAGATCGGAAATTTATGCATGGATACGGGAACGGTTACCGTCATGCACGCGAAAAGTGCAGGTGGGCCCATTTTTCTTTGGGGTGACGCGATGAGGGTACGGGCGTATCTACATCGCCGGATCTAAGGCTACTAATCGGGACGTATCATCAGGGCATGGCTTTCATTGGTTGCCAAGTTTCATCGCTCAACTAGACCTCCCGGGGGGGGGGAGTACGCCTAGGCCGCAAGGAGGATAGTCGCGACGGGGGGAGCGACACGATATGGCGACGACGACCCTCGGGGTCGGCCGCCGCCGGAAAACCCCGCAAGGAGGGATTTAGGAAAAAATCATAGCCCCGCGGCTTGTCGGATCCGGCTACGGTGACCTACCCTCCCTCTTTTCGTCAGCAATAGCAAGGTAAAGCAACGCGACTCAACTCTCAGCTCTATCTCTTCTTGACAAGTGGCAATAATTACGGCTGCAATTTTCTACCTCCGAGGAACGTCGGCACGCATTGTAGATAGGTGGGTCGATAGTTTTACTTTGCCGAAGAGAACCGAATCCAATCTCCGCTTTTAAGTTTCCGAAAATGGCTAAACAATTTATGGGCGTTAGAGGACGACCGGTTCGGCCCATACAATTGGTATTGTTGTGATTCACTTTCAATTACCCGTTCGGGGTCGTCGTTATGTAGGTCGAGAGGTCGTTGAGGGGCCTCATTTCCACCCTCTTGCGCGGCCGTGCTAGTGGGAATGGAGTGTTGATGTGTCGAACTCACAAGCACGCTGATTAATGGCTGTATTATTTGAGCAAGCAATGCGGTGTGATGCACATGAACATGTTCTTGAAACGAGTTATGGTCGGCGGCGACGGCGGGGCAGACGTGTTCCGCAATGTTTGTGCTCTACGGGCGGGGTTGTACCGGCGCTAGGATCACCCGTTGGCCGTGGAGGCGGCATACCAGATGACAACGAAGACGGGGAACGGGGGGAAGCAGTCTTTGGACGCTATGGTGCGACCCATACGACGAGTTTGTTGACACCCTACACAAATACAAGAGTCATGACTGTTTGCGCGAGCTAGAAGCGAGCGTATAGGCAAAGAGTGATTGAACTCTCGCTAGTTCTTACTCATTAGGGTTAGGCCTAGCTAGAGCCAACCGTTGGTGAAATTGTTTAGGTGGTAAGTTGCGCCATCCCTCCTCCACAAGGTAGTTGTGCTTTGAGGATGTATGTGGCGTGCCGGTAAATATAGTATCACTAACCGCAAGGGATAATGTCCCATACACATTACATTTAGCTTTGCATCTTGACTTTTAGATTTACATCAAACTCACTAGACATACATACAAACATACATGCATACATGCATACATACATACATACATACATACATACATACATACATACATACATACATACATACATACATACATACATACATACATACATACATACATACATACATACATACATACATACATACATACATACATACATACATACATGTTCTATTTATATGCATACGAGAACCCATAGTTGTGCCTTATTATATAGTACTTATCCTCTATTGATTTTACACAAACACACACAAACACTCCCTCCCTGTCTCTATCTCTGTCTGATACACACATACAAATACACACACCCCTCTCTCTCTCTTACATACAAACACACACACACACACGCACACGCACGCACACACACACACACACACACACATATACATAAATACACACACAAAAACACACACACGCACACGCGCGCGCACGCACACACTTTAGCGAATAAATACACTGGGATGCATAAAAGTACGTATGTATTTAAACATACAGGCTGATCGTGAATATTATATTCTGCAGAAATAAGTAAACCGATTCACCTTTCAGCTGGTCGTTGATCTTCTCCCAGGTCCCTGCCCTGCCATAGTTTTCGGAACGGTAGAGGTGGCCGCCAAAGTGCCCTGTCTGACCGACTGTCAGGGCCAACACCACCTAAAGCATGACAATAAGCGAAATCAACGAATTTGTTGACAACCCAATTGGACAAAACGGCAAGCGCGTCGACGATGGCTTCGCACTACTTGGCGACATACACAACAGCATATGTGTGTGCATCAGGTTATATACATATGATACCTTGTCAAACTCCTTATTAGTGTCATCATCCTTTGCCACCACCCAGCGCAGGTCCAGAATATGGCTCTCGACCTCCACAGGGTACACCTGGTGCGTCTGAATCAGTGGTGAGCATCCCTCAACTTGATTGATTGCACTTCTATCACGGTCCGCAAAGCCGGCTGCCAGAATAAAAGGTGCCAGCGTCGCCAACAGCTGCACTACCATTACGGCAACTCGAAGCAGAGCAGCACCGCCTAAAAGCATTTTCAACCTGCAGACGCGGTGTTCAGTTAAAATTCGCTCTCACAACCTGGAAAACAAGCACCTGCTCGAGCTGTGGAAAACGACCCCTACTCGAGCTGTATATGGCTGTGATGAGTAGTGATGCTGGTCGTCGCGCCGCGCGGAACCTCGAGTACATCGTTTTATATAAGGACCACTACGACTATACGGTATACATGCAAAAAAGTTCGAGGACAATAAACTGTTCATTTGTTCCCCGGAACCAGACAGCTTGACTCCCTACGCACTCAGAGCTCGGGCCTCGCCCGATGTGCTGCGTATAATGGGAAAACAGGATTATTTCGAAGTTCGAACAACGCGCTATCAATTATAGGTGAGGCCCGCCCAGCAGGTACATCATCAGCAGGGCACAACTTCTGTATTATCACCACTGATGCACCGCCACATATCAGTGCATACTATACTGGTGTCCGAGAAGCACACGCTTTGGAATTTTCAGACAAGCCATATCATAAATCAATATCATAGTCCATCATCGTTCCAACTGATTTTCCCTTGACCTGACCGAGGGCTAACGCGGAATTACTGCCGCCGTCCGGCCGAGACTTCGAGAGTGACGAGGCCCAAAACTATGTACCATATGCACTATTAGAATTTAGAGGCGCGTCGTCGCGGTATACGCGACTGCTCACCAGCACGCCGCTGCTTCAGCGTATCTTATTGTGCCCAGCGGAGTCTAACTTCTCTGTATAAAAGTAAGGGCTATATTAGACGCAGGAACGTGACGGATAGAGGTCAGGGGTCGCTGCCCGGGGTTGGGAGGTGCCGACTACGTGCGGCTACGTTCAGCAAGGATGAAGCGGGGGCGGAGAGGCGGCCCGGGGACGGTACGGGTAGCGGAAAATAGATGGTAGGTTATCGTCGCTATCACTTTATTTATGACAAATAATATAAAATACGAGATGAATAATCGGTGATGAGAGCAGAAGAAATAGTCAGATCGCTTGTTGCAGAGCTGTACCCAGCGCAAGCTGAGAGTTGTTAGAGGATTTAGTCAAGGTACTGGACAGGTACCCATGCACACGGCACATGTCGTTCCTGAGCGCCACGCTGGGTACGGGTAGATGTACGGATATATATGTACCAGTAGTATCGCTGCCAGTAGTGTAGTGCCCAGTCATACGAACGTCATGCCGTGCTGTGACATTTTCTTTGGATCCCATGCAGCAAAGATTTAACAAGTTACAAATTTCTTACAAGAAAAAGCAGTGGAGGCCACCAAGCAAGAAAAAGAAAGAAAGGAAGAAAAAACCTAAGCCCGAGGAACAGGAAGGCATGCCACAGCATCAGCACTGCCCTCCTGCAGAGCGTCGCGGAGATAAAAACCCAGAGTGCCATGAAGAGCAGCAGAAAGACGTTGATTTAACAGATTTAACAAGTTGATATCGGCAGAACAAACATTTTGCTAAATGTTTTGTATGATTTTTCTTTGCCGTTCTTTTGTAGTCGTTTTATCGCCGATAATAAATGATGCAGCAAAGATGATGCAATGTTTTCTCCTTCGAAACTGGCTAAACGGTGTGTACATATGCGAAATATTATTATCGGTAATAATGATTTTTCAAATAAACAAAGAAACAATAGTTTACCCGACGGAACACTTTGCCAAATATTTTAGTTTGTTTACAATTTATCCAAAAGACCACCTCATGCTTGGCATGGGGAAGATTAGCGCTAATTATATGGGTTGGGTGAGTGGGTTGCGCGAGCCAGATGGGCGAGCGCAAAGCAGAGAGTGCCAGGGCTCGGGGGTTGCACCGGCTTAAGGGTTGCCGCTAGCTAATGTTGCTAGAGGCATGGCTTGGGGCGTTGCGCGAGGCGTTTCCTCAGTCCTCGAGGGCTCCCTCGGGGGCTGGGCAAGACGCACCGCTTTTACAGTAACATTTTACCGCTAAGGTGTGCGTTTTGTCACATATGTAAATAAGTTTTAAAAGCCTCTAGATTTAAAACAATCTTACTATTTACCCGAGGGCACGTGTTGCCAGTATCTTAAAAGTTGGAGGCTTGCGCAACCTAGTCTTAATGAAGCGGTTTGGTTGGGACGAGCCAGCCGAAGTACCGCCACCCCGTTGGAGTAGGGGTCATGGTGGGGTCGATGTATTTTCCTTTAGTCACGGAACTGTTATTGGCCCATCCACCCATGTATTCGCCGACGTGGAGTGGGGTCCCGATGCAGCTAGCAACGGAGGCGGCACCTTTTCGGAGGTTGTGCCATGTGCATTTGAAGCCTTTCGGAGGTGCGGCGCCGATGGCGGTGTAAGCGTCGAGGAGCCAAGCGGAGAGAGTAGCATCTGCTTTCCAATCGCTCGAAATCTCCTAAGGTGCGAAGCTCCATAGGGCGACGGGCGGGGGGCTGTTGTAGAATTTTTCGCAATAGGCGACACGCTGGGTGCAATATGATTCCAAGAGGTCAGCGAGGGCGGGTTTAGCGGTGATCGGTATAGCAAGGATGGGTTTTTCGGCCGCGTTGCGTCGCTAGTCGCCTTTTGCTTTCCAGTTGAACAACCAAGTTTGTCCGGATGGTCGGTCGACTATGGGGTCCTGGGTTACGCAGCGGACGCGAGATTTTCCTATGCAAAAGAACGCGTAGTTGGTACACAACGCCAATAGTGCCAGGAATCTAGCGATGAGGTGTCGGGAGGGTGGTATCCACGTAAGATGTTCGCGGATTTTTGCTGCGGCGTTAAGTAGCGCGGAAGCCACGGGGGCTAGTAACGGTAGGTGGGAGTCCGCGGCGACTAGACGCTCCTGCGGCATTTCGAGTCCGCGGCGTGCGTCCGCTTAGAGTTCGCCGACGGCAATCGGCTTCTGTTGGTGGTCGTGGAAGAACTTTTAATTGCCGAGTAGTACGGTTGCAATGATGCCGCAGCGACGGTGCTTTGTAGGCCTAGCCATGCTGTGTAGCGGACGATGGACTGCGCAATAGCTTGCAAGGAGTGTATGCGCTCCTCGTGGCAGAATCCGGCGAAATGGCGCATACCGCTGTCGTGATTCGCGTAGGTTGTCGGCATGGACTGGATCCGGATCCTACGGAGCCGCGAATCCACGAGACTACTCGGGTTCGGACTTGGTCTCGTGGGTCCGGACCCTAGAATCACAGGTAATCGCGGGATCCGGACCCTAGAATCACAGGTAATCGCGGGGTCCGAACCCTAGAATCACAGGTAATCGCGGGATCCGAACCCTAGAGTCACAGGTAATCGCGGGATCCGAACCCTAGAATCACAGGTAATCGCGGGGTCCGAACCCTAGAATCACAGGTAATCGCTGGTTCCGGTACCAGTTATTGTAAGTAATCGTTGGTTCCGGTACCAGTTATTGTAAGTAATCGTTGGTTCCGGTACCAGTTATTGTAAGTAATCGTTAGATCCGGTATTCATCGTACTTTAATGGATTCGCGGTAATCGCGAGTACCTCATCCTCGCAAAACGACGTGGAATCGTGATACCCAATCAGTACTCACGATTCCGAGTATCTCACGATTCTGTGGTTGCCCGAAGTGACACGCTGGTTTTTTGGGAGGTATTTGGCAATGCAAATCCGCTGAGGTGTATGTCTAGGATTGGTTCAATAGTCATGATTGTTGTCATTCCGCAGCCTTGAATCGGTTGTAGCCCACCCAAAGGCTATTTAAACGGTGCGTACGCGCTTGAAATCCACCACAATCTGCCCGTCCACATCCAATCCTTTCATAGTTAGCAACAATGGCGGGGCAAGCGGGAAGTAGTAGACCGTCTAGATCAGGGAAGAGCTTGTCATCGACGGCTATCCAACGTACAGAAGAGGAGCTTGTTGGGAATTCAGATAGGGTGTTTAGGACACCTCAGTCAAAAACAGGTGGAGATCCGTATAGTGATAAAGGGCAGTATGTAGCTAAGAAAATTGTTAGCGAAGGAAAAAGGTGTGGAATGTTGACGTATAAAGTTATGTGGGAAGGACTGCCGGAGGAAGCCGCCACTTCAGAAACCGAGCTCAACATAAGGCGCCAAGCCAATTGGTCCACCATGCTGGAAGATTTTCACACCGAGCAAGAGAAAGTTGAAGAGGAAAGCAAGAGTTCCCCCCCCCCCCCTCCGCTTTGCCCTCACCCCCGAGTTAGCTGCGTTGTGATGTTCGGTAGCGCCGCATGGCGCCCCCTCCCCGCCTCCGCCCGCACATTTATGACTGTTTATTTGCTCTATCGAAGCCATTTTAATAGCGTTGCAGTTGAGCTTGTCGTCACTTTGTTATCGTTGTTCTGTGATGCTTTTCTGTTCTTTGCTTTCCCACGTAAAAGGTTACTTTGTCGTTAAGCATACCGTTGCACTGTGCTGTTCGGTAGCGCCGCATGGCGCCCACTCCCCGCCTCCGACCGCACATTTATGTCTATGTTTATGTGCTCTACCGAAGCCATTTTAATAGCGTTGCAGTTGAGCTTGTCGACACTATGTTATCGCTGTTCTGTGATGCTTTTCTGTTCTTTGCTTTCCCACATAAAAGGTTACTTTTTCGTTAAGCATATTGTTGCAATGTGCTGTTCGGTAGCGCCGCATGGCGCCCCCTCCCCGCCTCCGCCCGCACATTTATGTCTATGTTTATGTGCTCTACCGAAGCCATTTTAATAGCGTTGCAGTTGAGCTTGTCGTCACTTTGTTATCGTTGTTCTGTGATGCTTTTCTGTTCTTTGCTTTCCCACGTAAAAGGTTACTTTGTCGTTAAGCATATTGTTGCAATGTGCTGTTCGGTAGCGCCGCATGGCGCCCACTCCCCGCCTCCGACCGCACATTTATGTCTATGTTTATGTGCTCTACCGAAGCCATAGTTATAGCGTTGCAGTTGAGCTTGTCGACACTATGTTATCGCTGTTCTGTGATGCTTTTCTGTTCTTTGCTTTCCCACATAAAAGGTTACTTTGTCGTTAAGCATATTGTTGCAATGTGCTGTTCGGTAGCGCCGCATGGCGCCCCCTCCCCGCCTCCGCCCGCACATTTACGTATATGTGTATGTGCTCTATCGAAGCCATTTTAATAGCGTTGCAGTTGAGCTTGTCGTCACTTTGTTATCGCTTTTCTGTTATGCTTTTCTGTTCTTTGTGTTATTTTCTGTTCTTTCGCTACAATTTCATGTTTCCATTACTAACTTTTGATGGGTGCATTGTGTTTCTGCAGGAGGCACGAAAACGAGAGGCGAATCGGATAAGCAGAAAGAGGAAGAACCGGCTGCAAGCTAAAGCTACTGTAACATCAAACGAGGTTGAAGAAGGCATCGAAGAAGATAACGAAGGCGATGAAGAGGTCATCGTGGATGACGACTTGGCGCCGCCGAAGAAGAAGATCTACAATGCTCAATGTTGGAATCATTTCCAGAAGCCAAAGAAGTTCCCCAATGGTATCAAGTATGTCGTATGTAAGTTGTGTCCAAAGGAATTCAAGCTCAAGTACAGCGGAGGGACCTCAAATCTTATCAAGCACCTCAGATGTCGGCATAAAGGTGAGTACAGACAGGACTTGGCTACTGGTGAAAACATCCAAGTTGGGGATGTATCTGTCCCCATCGTGATCAAGGCAGAGGTAAGTCATGTCCCATTGTGAATGTGTAGTAGCATGTTATTGACTTAATGATAGCATGTTATTGACCTTTCATTCGTTGTTGACTCTATTCGCAGATTTCTGCGAAAAGGAAACAGTACCTTGACGAGTTGATAACAATTTGGGTGGTCAAGCGATGTCGGCCATTCGGGATTATGGAGTCGGACACAGAGCTCAAGGATGTGATGTCTGCTATTTCGGGAGGCGCATATAGCGGTCCATGTCGTGAGACGGTAATGCGTTGCATGGCGTCCTTGGCTAAAAAGGTAATTGCTGTTGGTTTTTGAATGTCTGACTGCGGGTTGCCTTTAAAAATAACTAAGGTAATTATTTTTTCTTGTTTCAGTCACTTGTTGAAACAGGAGTCATGATGAACGGGTTGTTTCAAGACGGATTGAAGCCGTGCATATCTGGAGATATTTGGGGGGAGAATTCTGTTTCATTGTTGGCGGTAATGGTGCATTGGATCGACGGATCGTGGCAACTTATGAAGCGCTTGGTTATTTGCGAGCCCTACGGAAAGGTTTCCCACACAGGTGAGAATATTTTGCAAACGACAAAGCGCAGACTTGCTGGAGTGAATGTGGGAGAGCTTGTCGAAGCAGACGACTTGGAAGGCGTCGAAGCTGTGGACACTGTGTATGAATCAATATTCAGTAAGGTAAGAGTTAGTTTAGATTTTGGCTTTTTGTTTTTGCTTGTTATGTATGTTTCTGAATGAAGATGGTTTGACGGTTGCCTAGGTGTGCGACAATGGAGCAAATATGAAGAAAGGATGGGGTGCATTGGATGGACATACCTGTGTTACTCATGGCATTCAGTTGTGTGTCAACAAGTTCGTGGAGGAGCCGCACATCAAGGATTGTTCCCGAGCAATGCAAGGTCAGAGTGCCCACTTTTCTAGGAGCACTTTGGGCGCTGCCAAGCTGTCGGAGATTCAAACTCGGATGGGTCTTCCCACAAGTAAGCCAAGTACCAAGTCAGCCACTCGTTGGTTAGGCTTGTTTCCTCAGGCTATGTGGTTTGTGCAGACCGCTGAAGCAATTACCGAGTATATGTTACAGGTAAGTACTGTCTTGCGGTGTTTTCATTGCATTATTGTTAAGTTGCATTACTTTCATTTACTGAGATATTAATTCTATACTAGGTACCCAATGGTTGCGTTGCCAATGACGATGGGAAGGTGTATTCAGACTTCGCCATCAACACTGAGGATTGGGAGACTATTCGAGAGCTAGCTGCGATCATGTGGCCAGTGGCTCAAGTCGTGAATTTGCTGCAGGGGGGCTATGTTACCATATCACTTGTTTACCCTATGTTAGGCACTTTGTTAGAGCAGCTGTCGTCACACAGGCCCGTTTCATTGCAAGATGAGCGGAGGGATATGGACTTGTACACCATCGAAGCGGAGGACATGGAGCCTCATATGGCGGAGGCAAGGGAGAGTCTGCGGGCCGGAATCATTGAGCGTTTTTTCACGAACATAAGAGAGAACGATTACATCAAGATAGGGATTGCGACATTGCTGGACATTCGGTGAGTACCTTGTAATAGTTGTGTGTGCATGTGTTTAAATTTTGCACATTTGTTTCTATTATATACCTGATAAGTATACTAAATGTTGATAAATAGATGTGATTGTATCTTAGCGTCCTTGTGTGTGTGTGTGTGTGTGTGTGTGTGTGTGTGTGTGTGTGTGTGTGTGTGTTTTCGTGTACATGCTTATGCATATTTAGTGAGTGCTTGCATGTGTGTTTGTGTGTGTGTCTTATGCATGTGTGTTTATGTCTTATGGATGTGTTTGTGTTTATTTGCTTGTGTGTGTGTTGGTTTGTATGTGCATCTACTTCTGAATGTGTGTGTGGTGTTCGTTTGTGTACCTATTTTGTATGCTCTCTACGTGTTCCTGTGTGTTTGTGTGTGTGTGTGTGTGTGTGTGTGTATGCAAATTTACTTCTGCATTTCCTATGTTAACTAAAAATGTGAATTGTGCAGGTTTAAGAGTCTGGACTTCAATGGCATTCGTCCCGACTTTGCGCCTACAATTTTGGCGGCCGCAAGAAGAGAATTTGGAGAGCAGTGGCGCACAGAGCCGGAAGAGACCGAGGCAAAAGGCGGTGCTTATCCAAGCATGCAAGCTGCAGAGCTTGGCAAGCAATTGATGTCGTCGAAGAGTAAGTCTTTCAGTGCATTCCTTTCCGGGGATTTGACTGGGCGTGTGACGCCCTCTATAGCCAAACACGTGGAAAAGGATGACTTAGAGCGTTACCTTGAGCTGCCCCAAGAAACGGACAAAGACATTTGTGTGTTGACATGGTGGAAAACACATGCAGCTCTGTACCCCGACTTGGCGTTAATTGCGCGGCAGTACTTATCTATGCATGCTACCTCTGCTGCATGCGAGCGTTTGTTCAACAAAGCGGGGCGAATGCATGACGCGTTCAAGAAGAACACCAAGGAAGATAGCCTAGAGGATGCCTTGTTAGTCTCATGTAATTGTTGAATTATGTATGCGCGAGGAATATGGTTGTCACAAGTCTATATAAACTGTAAGAAATGGTTGTCTTAAACCTGTTTTCATCCATATTTTGTGCATTTAATGTTCATTTGGTGGACTCGCACTGGCCATGCGATAAACCATTTGGCATTACTTGTCAAATCATATGTGAAAAATGGTACTGCATCGGAATCTGTTTCCCTGTGATGGCAAGTGTCTTTTTTGAGCCGGAGGGCTGTAAACTCACATACGTTGCTTGTGGCACTTGCCGGAGGGTCCAAAAGCTTTGCTAAATTGTATGGGATTGACTGTAAAGTACTAAATATGTGTGCAGCGGGCAGAAAGTATGGGAAGTGAATTGTACGTATCTATTGTATGGGATCCAAGCATGAGCAGGCGCAATAGAACTAGTAGAGATGTAAAAAATTAATTTGCAGTACAAATTTCCCCCAAATGCGCAATTTGTATCAATATGCATGAGTACTTCGAGTACTTGTTGGAGTCGCGAACCCAACGAATCCAACGGAACCAAAATTTTTGAAGTACTCATGTACTCGGTTCCGGACCCTAGAATCACAGGTACTCGCTGGATCCGAACCCTAGAATCACAGGTACTCGCTGGATCCGAACCCTAGAATCACAGGTAATCGCTGGATCCGAACCCTAGAATCACAAGTAATCGCGGGGTCCGGACCCTAGAATCACAGGTACTCGTTGGATCCGAACCCTAGAGTCACAGGTAATCGCGGGATCCGAACCCTAGAATCACAGGTAATCGCGGGGTCCGAACCCTAGAATCACAGGTAATCGCGGGATCCGGATCCCTTTTTTAGAGGTACTCACTAGTTCCGGATCCTAAAAAATCAAGTACTCATGGATCCGAACCCAACAAAAAAATGGCGGATCCAGTCCCTGGTTGTCGGTGCGAGTGAGCTGATCAACATGTTGAGTGTTGTGGTCCCGACCTGATCGGTTCCTAGCAGCTTGCGAAGCTTGTTGGTCATGGTAGATGTCCGCGGCGCTTGCGCGTCAGGATCGCGAAGCTTGTAGCGGGATGGTCGCGAGTGCACCGGTAGATGGACGGTGTTGGAGCGTAGGTCTGCAACACCACCAACCTAATGTACCGTCGTCTTTGACTACTTAGCTCACGACGCTTAAAAATCGATGTGGGCGGCCACGTTCTGTGTTCCTTTCCGCGTTTTGCCAATCCTTTCCATCGTCTTATTGTATGTATTCGCCGTCTATCCGACGTTCCGTGTCGTTTAATATTACACCCTCGTCCCCGCGTATACGTCTTGTCGCGTTGTGTGCGCCCGTTGACAATGTCTGCGTGTTGCTTTTCTATATTTGGTTGCTTAGGAGGGAAATCTAACAAGCGTCAAGCATGTAGCTAAGGTCGACACCTCGTATTAAGCCTTAGCTCGCTGAGCATCGCAACCGACTTAACCTTATTGTACGTATTCGCCGTCTATCCGACGTTCCGTGTCGTTTAATATTACACCCTATATTACACCCAATATGGCGACTTGTTTAGTCCGGCCATGAATATGTTTCCGGAACATTTTTTGGTCTTTTAAACCATTTCTCACCCTGTGCATGACTCAATTGCCTTCAATCAGAAGGAATTTTGTGTCGGGCCCTTCATAGCAGCCGATATTTGGGGAGAAACTAGCCCACTGGTAGGCGTGATGGGCTTTTGGGTTGATAATTGTTTTGTGCTACATTAAAAACTGCTGATGAGCCTTCAGCGAGATAAGGCCGCACAGAAATCGACTTTTTATTTTGTGCGGATTCAAATTATGTACATGCTGATAATACAAGTCGCTGATAATCTTAAATCTTGCACTCGCCCTTATTGATGGGCAGATCAAAAGGACATTTATGTGCAGCTTTGGTATGCATTTTGTGTGACGTCGATATTATGCAACATGCGCGCACACACACACACACACACACACACTCGCGCAAGCACATAAACACACAAAAGCACAAACATAAACACACACACACACACACACACACACACACACACACACACACACACACACACACACACACTCATTCAATTCTGATTGGATGTATCATAAGACATAACATTACCACCAACCATGACAGCCACATCCTCACCACCCATTGACCATCCAATAATTCATCAATTACGCTCAACCAACTGATGCAAATTACTGACACCGCACTAGTTTTGAAATGTGATTGCAACGCAGAGGACGAGGCTCACGTGAACAAGTGTCTACAAAGGGTCCGCAAGAGGCGACTCGTGGTGTTTCAGAATTTAGCATAGAAGGTGCATTAGACTATTAGGGCAATTCATAGAGGTTGTAAGCGAATGTGTCGTGGTTTGCCGCACTACAATATTCGGGGCGCACAATCTGCACAATTTTATATTACATTTCAGAACATGTGCTTGCATTTCTGAATATACACATGCATCCTAGAATTATCCACATCTCTATCTTTATTGCACGTACACTCCGCACACACTTATTGTCTCTTTTGCAAACAAGATAATATGGTATATATTCCCGATGATCCCAATTGAGCGGCTAGTCGGCGGGTCACTCCGTTGCAGCCATGACAACATGGAGAGGGTTAAACTCACAACCTAGAGAGGGTTATACTCGTGAGCGGGCCAGTCTAGGCGGCCGTTGTCAAGAGGGGGAGGGAACAAAAAATGCTCAAAACTTCAACAAAGTTGTATGGGATGTCCCATACAATATCTGACTCACTTCAATTTTCTAGACCAACGCATGTAATTGAAAAAATCCACCCATAATTAAAATTTTGCCAATATACCGATGAGCAGGATGCATCAATGCACTCGCCCCGCATCACATGCATCAATGCGTCCATGATTTCGTGACCAATTTAATCAATGCATCCATGAGTTAGTGCCCCATTAAATCAATGCGTCCATAGATTAGTGCCCCATTTAATCAATGCATCCATGAATTGGTGCCATGTATAATCAATGTGTCCATGAAATAGCAGTTGAATTAAAATTTTGATGCATCATTTTTTGATGCATTGCAGTTGATGCTTGATCTTTAATTTTTTGGGCGATGCGGAGGCTTAGAGAGAATCAATAAGATAGTTTTAGGAACAGGGTTTTTTACAAGATGAGTGTGGCGTTATTCTGGTTTGTAACGGTATGGGTTCTCTCCCACGGCATGTAAGTCCTCATCCGTAAATACCCACGCCTAAGGTGTTCCAGAAACAACCTTAGAACTAGTAGCTTGTGGCGTCTACTATATATCTAGACCATCTTTTCACTAGGGATGCATGTCTCCGTCTCTCACTAGGCATGCATGTCTCCGTCTCTCTCCCTCCCTCCCCCCCCTCTCTCTCTCTCTCTCTCTCTCTCTCTCTCTCTCTCTCTCTCTCTCTCTCTTCCCCCCCCCCCCCCCCCCCCCCCCCCACACCCCCCCCCCCCCCCCGCTCTCTCTCTCTCTCTCTCTCGGTCTCCATCATTCTCTCTCTCTCTCTCCCTCCCTCCCTCTCTCTCTCTCTCACTCTCTTTCTAACCCTCTCTCTCCCTCTCTCCCTCTCTCCTCTCTCTCTCTCTCTCTCTCTCTCTCTCTCTCTTTTCTCTCTCCCTCCCTCCCTCTCTCTCGCCCCCCCCCCCTCTCTCTCTCTCTCTCTCTCTCTCTCTCTCTCTCTCTCTCTCTCTCTCTCTCTCTCTCTCTCTCTCTCGCTCTCGCTCTCTCTCCCCCCCCGCCCCCCCCTCTCTCTCTCTCTCTATATATATATATATATATATATATATATATATATATATCTCCCCCCCTCTCTCTCTCTCTCTCTCCCCCCCCCCCCCCCCCCCCACTACGAGTACCGTCTTATCTAATAATATCGCACAAACCCTTGGAACTATCTACGGTCGAAGTGTCGAGAAGAGATAATGCTAGTAACTCTTTACTGCCCGGGAAAGTACGGCGATAACGTGGTACTGCCGTGATGACAATAACAGAGTCGCTGATTGTCGCTGCTAAGATACATGTACCAATTACATGAAATAAATGATGTCAAGTACTAGCACTAAGGCAAAGGCGCAATGATATGACACTCGCCCATGCTTTATTATCACCAGCTTCCTCGCTTGTGCGGCACCCAAGATTTTGGTGACGTCGGGGTTCTTGCAGGCCAGCGGTTGCGAAATCTGACGAAGTAAGGGGTCGCAGAAAAGTCTCGATACACATCCGACCGAAGAAAACCGGAAAATATGTCTAAGTGGTCGACTCCTAAGTGTCCTCACTAGGCACGTTGAAAATTACCCCCCGACAAACTTTGAACAAAAGTCCGGCGCCGTTAGAGTTGAAGGCCACGTTGAGTAGTCGGTCGATCTCAAATTGCTTCGCGTCGTGCACAATCGGAATTCGTTGCGCACTGTCGGCTTGTTAAGTGTCAAAATTGCATTTCTCTAGTAAACAAGCGCGTACAACATCATGGATCCATACTTCATGGGGTAGTTTAAGCCGAAACGCAACCGGGGAAACCTTCTCCGTAATGTTTCTGAATGTGTTTTTTTTAAATGAAACCCACAAGCAAGAATTCATATGGGGCGTGCACAACACCCGCCTCCTCACCCACAACCCCACCCTGCGTTGACCCATGTTTGGCCAACTCACCAGCAACGGCCACATGGCCGGTAACTGCCCCACCATGTATGGCCTAAGACATGACCGCCACAACAACGCGCTACAACTCCTCCTCTCCCTTATGGAACGCCACAACGGCGGACGCTGGGAGATCATCACCGCATACTTTGGTAACAAACCCATCAAATCATTCGCACCCCCCACACCCACCCACACCCCTCTTGATTGTCATCCCCCTCACCCTACCCACATGCCCACTCGCCTTGTTGCTGCTGACGAAGGCCTTTCGCCCAACTCCCTCACCTCGTGCCATGCCATCCTCCCGCCGATATTCTCCCCCCCCGCGCCGCGACTCTCGGCACACAAACCCGACTTTATCCGCCTCCTCGAACCTCGATACGTCGGTCACACAAACGGTCGCCGCCGCTACTCCTCGATTAAAAATATTCAGATAGGGGAGTGGAAGTAATGTACGGACCACAACCTCTCCCACACAGCCCAATTGATTCGCGCCAAATACACCCCCCTCGCTATTGCCATCCGCCCGCATTGGCCAGGTACATAAGTAGACATCTTTCCCATCGTCATGAGCCGCATAGGTACACCGCACTCATCCACCACCACAAGTCTCATCTCGCTTCTCACCCTCCGCATTGACCGTCCCGACATCCTCATCTCGAAAGCACGACTCGACACATCACGCATATTTGCACAACTCCACAAGCACACAACCCAATGGCTGTATCATCTCCTACTCATATACCGCATCAAATCCCGCACAAGCACTCGCCGCACCTCCACACACTGCACCTACGCACGCCCCTAACCGCACGCCACCACCACCACGCATCGCACACTCCCGGGGGGGGGGAGTAAAAATCCCTAGCACTCGTTGGAGAGGTTGGATTTAGGCGGTTAACGGTCTAGCCCTGACTTGTAAGATTCATGAATGGCATTGTTGGGAGGGCGCAGAGATAGCAACCGGCGCATACGGTACATGTTGTAAACCGGTGCATACGGTACATGTTGTAAACAACTTCAAATTCAAGTTCTCCGTAATGAAAAATGGTCCAACATAGCGGTCTCGTTGTTTAAAACATGCTTGTATGAATTGTAGACTCGCCGCCTTGAGCTTAACTTTGTCGCCAACAACAAAAGGTACGGGTAACCGGTGCCGATTTGCATATTCTTGCATATGCGCTTGGGCTGCTTTGACGCAATCGTGGGCAAATCTGTGCATTTCGACCATAATCTTTACTTGCTCCACTAATATATGCTTGGGTTCATTATCTTCAAATTTATTCGTTGTTGGAGATGTCGGCTTGAATTCCAATGCCCCCTAAAATGGTGACATAGTCGTCGACGTAGAAACCACTGCGTTGATCGCAAACTCCACCTTGATAAGGTGTTAAACCCATTCGTCGCGCAAGGGGTGCACGTAAGAACGTATGAATTGTTCCTACGTGAAATTAACTCGCTCAGTTTGGTCATATGTATGGGGATGGTAGCTCGTCGAAACATTAATCTTGGTGCCAACAACCCTAAATAGGGTTTGCCACAAGTCGCTCATAAACCGGGGAACTCGATCAGATATTAGTTTCCGTGGTTGTCCAAAATGCCGGAATACAGCGCGGTGCATAACCTTCGGTACTTGCTCCGCCGTAAAATATTTTGTGATCGGCTCGATAATCGTCCGTTTCGTAAGCATATAAACGAAAACCACCACAACATCATACCCATCTCACTTGGGTAGGTCCGTAATCAGGTCAAGCGATACATGTTTGAAGGGCATAATAGGTACCTCGTGCGGTTTCAGGAGACCATAGGGCTTGTGTCGCGTTGCCTTGTTACGTTAGCTTGTAACATATGTGCGTACGTAGTGTTGTACTGTCCGCTTCATGTTAGGCCACAAAAACGTCCGGGTCACTGCTGCTAGTAGTCGAGTAATACCATGATGTCTCGCGGTCGGTGCGCCGTGCAATTCGTACAATACTCTCAATCACAATGTAGAAGCGTCCGGAACATGCGGTCTTGTTCCGTAGGCGTACAAGAGTCCATTTGATTGACTTGCCATCCTTGAGAAATGGCAGACCTTGAGCAAATGATGCAATTTCGAGGCAACATTCGCCTCATGGCTTACAAGCTCGAACCTAACAAACGCCCCCGCACAAATTAATGACCGACTAAGGCGCGCGGTGCGGTTGACACGATCGCTGACCTTGCCCATAGCTTCACACAGAAATGACAAGAAGGAGAAACCCACGGTGCTCGCTGATATGAAACCCACCAACATCCTCGGTATTGGGCTCATTGTCCTTGGTTGACGTAATGTGACGGTGTTGCCAGGTACGGGTGGGACCCACACGGCGTCCTCGACGGTATCGTCGGGGAGAGCGGGGTCGCCATCGTCGTCGGACGAGCCGACCTCCATATCGAGGGCTTCGTTGGTGTTGCCGGGAATCTCCCCCACCTCGGTAGGTGGCGATATGTCCCTGGAGCTGGAGTTAGCGGAGGACCCCCACGACATAAGGTCGATAGGTAGTGTGGGTTCGATAGTCGGCGGACCGGTATCACTCACTACCGACCATGTAATAATTGGTACTAGTAACGCACTCTCCGTAATTGCACCGGGAATTTGCACCGTTGGCCGGGGGGGGTGAAAGGGCATTCGCACTGCATCGCGTTGTGCGTTGCTGGTTTGTGTTGGTGCTGGGGTTAAACGGCATGCGTTGTCGGATTCGACGCGTAGAGCGCGAGCCGACTCGTGTTTCGGCGGCATGCTATCCCAAATTACCACCCACATGCCTTCACCGATAGACTCGCCGACTATCCCGTAGGCTCGGTCACGTTGTTGTCGTTGTGCACCATTTTTTAGGGGCTGAAGGGGGGCTGTACGGGCGGAGACGCGCGCTATAGTCGTTACGGTCTTCCTCAAGGTGGTGGTGGGTCGCCGACATGCGATCTCGGCAAATTGCACGTTTGAACCGCTTCCGCACCACCCCAGGTTTTGAATCAACGGAGTTAAGCAAAGAACACCCTTAGGTACACGCTGCCAAAATTTGACAAAGTACTAACTCTTCATCGCGTGGGGCTGACCCGTTTTTTACGATACTTTGGTGTACGATTAGTCATACAAATGTAGTACTTATCATACACATATCCCCGAGGCACTAGGGTTGCGAATTGGTTGATAGATCTCCGGTAATATCCTGCAAGTCCCAAAAGTCCTAGTAGTGGGGCTTACGAGATGCGGCGGCGGTATCGACGAGCGACCACGCGAGGAGGATTTTTTTGCCAGGCTTTCCCCTCCTAACTTCGGCAAGACCAAAGTCACGCGGGAGCTAGATTAGGCAGGCCCGCCGTCCCTCTCGAACGCCGACCGGCCTAGGCCGGTCGGCACCCCGATTCGGTGGGAGCGGGCCGTGCATCGTGAAGGTCGAGCAGCAGTTTAGTTTTGCACTTCTTGACAAGTGGATTTATCTTTAGATCTGTTTTTCTTGAATACAAAATGTTACGTTGTTACTGCGTAGGCGGGGGGGCTGTGGCAATTGCTGTGATTGCTTACAGTTTTTAAACTCCCGAGGAACGTCGACACATAGTGAAGCTAGGTGTGTCGATAGGTGTACCTTGTCGAAGAGACCCGGGCCCAATTTGTTCATAAGTCATGTATGGCTAGGTAGAGTGGCCCGATAGATGGCCTCCGGTCCAGTTTGCCGGCTCGCTGTGAACAATTTCCAATTTCAATGAGAGACTGAGAGTGCGATGGGGGGATAGCGGCGGGGTGAAGTAGCGAGTAACGGGGAGGGGAAGCAAGGGAAGGGCGCTTCCGTTCATCGGGGCGGGCATGAACCTCACGGTTGTTGTTAGCGTCGGTGGTCCTTGTGACTTAAGAAATGTGACCGAGAGCTGGAAGCTTTCAAGAACCGAAACGAGACGGAGCTAGTTCGCCTGGGACACGGTCGTTTTCCAGATGGAAAATGCTCCGTTTATCATTCGTATGGCAAATTTGGCGCTAACACCCAAAAGGAAGTTCCTCTAGGGCGGGCGCTCGCTTTGGAAATTAAGTGCAACCGCGCGTGTAGCTAACGTTCTCAGGCGGAAATAGAGACCCCCAAAAAGGAAGTCCGCAAGAGTAGCAGGCAAACTGCCACATCTGCATGTTGGGTTGCTGTGTCGTCGTTTTGTAATAAAGTTCTCTACGAAAACTGCCGCCCCATCATTCTTTCTGTTTGAGCAAGCAGCTCCAGCACAAGGGGCGCGCTGTGACTCCTCTACAGTGCCACTCCGCGCATGGACGTAGCATATAACCTCGACCCGTGTGTTCAGGCACCAACCCTATGCACTTGAGGTATGTGGCTTCATGTGGGGTAGCGGCGTTGTCGGTGGCTGCTGCCCTAGCTCTACCGCCCCCCAACGTTAGCAGTCTCGGATCACGTGCTGAGCTGGCGGCGGAAATACAGCTAAGCGGCGCCATAACCCGCGTATCTTTCCCGCCCTCTCAGGACGGAGTACCGGCATCAGCAGTCAGCCGCGCCGCCCTTGCGCTACGGCAAGACGGCTGCGTGGTTCTGTGCTCCGCCCCGTCCGCTTCGTCGCTTAGGGGTGGACAGCGCGAGAGTGGTGGCGGAGCGGGACTGCTGGCAGGACAAGGACTAGGCTTACCGAGCGCGGCGGTGGCCAAGGAAGCTCTGGATGCTTTGCTGGCACGCGTATCAGATACGGGACGAGACATCCTAGCCGAATTCGAGTTCGTCGAGATATACCACCGTTCTCGTCTGCGCTATGACGTTTCTTGTTCATCGACCACATATAACACTAGTCAACAGACATCGCCGGAGGTGGCGTCACACGACCTGCCGCTGCCCCATCACCCCTCCATTCCCGCCTCACTCTCATCTGCCTTGGACAGCCTGGTGGTACCCATAATCAACGCTGCTTATCTGGCGCCCTCCTTCAAAGGACCGCGCCACCATCATCAGCGCCTTACTCACGACACGGGCTCCGGCTCCGGCTCCGCGCGGGCTATTTGTGACGGCGTGGTTACTCCGCGACCCGGTGCACCGGCGCAGCGATTCCATACAGACGGACCGCGTGGCCTCGTTACGGCGTTTGTGCCGCTCGTCGACTGCGAAGAAACGGGGACGGAGCTGTGGTTGGGAAGTCATGACGTCGCGATGGCGGAGCTGCTCGCCGCAAGCGGTGCCCTGGGCGATGACGATAGTGGTGGCAGCGGAGGCAGTGGGGGATGGCTGGGTCGTGGGCTGGCGTCGCTGTTCGGCCCGCCGGATTCGGCGTTTGCGAGACCTCACCTTCGCCGCGGGGACGTCCTTCTCTTCGATTATGCCATCGTGCATCGCGGTCGAGCCCATCCGGCGAGCACTGACACCGATGGTCACGGGCGTCCCGTCTTTTACCGGACATTCAACTGGGGAGGCGACGCTGTGGGAGTCCACGAGGGCCCCGGGGGGCTCAACTGGCCTTTGGCAACTCTGGTGGAGGCCGAGGCTGCCGCTACGGCCGCTTCTAGTAGCACTCCGTAGTCGTATTATATCGGCGAGCGACGACAGGTCGACAGCTGTTAGGCGTCACCCCCACCCAGAGCAGTTAGCGAACGACCACTTTGTTCTGCACGAAGTGCCAATACATGTTCCAGTGACGTCACCGCTCGTGCAGTTTAGCTGCCCTGAACATCCAACAGCTGGGAACCATATCTCAGGGGGGTTGCAACGACTGCTGTGACGTAGTAGCTTATGTTTCTTCGCTGCGAAGCTGGATCGGTCCGGTACCGGTTCACTGTCTATCGCATATTACATTTACGGAGCAGTTACATGACACATAAAAGTATATCGAAATTATCGCCGAGGTGATTTTGGACGTGAGATCCGACTAGAGATTATCGTTCCTTTACGAACTCGTTGTTGCTTAAACGCCAGCAGTCGCTGAGAGACGTGAAGAAGAGCGACCAGCGACTGGGCGACGCAATCATGAGCCGAAGTGTTGGTATCGGCGTTGATAGGTTCCTCGTAATCATTGCAGCGACAGGTATTGAGAACATTATCTTTCCATTCGTTTGTCTACAACTATGCTGGATTTGAACCAACATTTTTTCCTGATACCCATTAAAGTAAAATGAAGTTCGCGTACGCGCGCGAAAACACGCACGAGCTTTGACGCTCATTCGTGTAACGTGCACACTTGCTCGCTCTCATCATTAATTGCCCTCGGACACATTCCGCGTTCGGTGTTGATCAACATTCTATCCGACGCAAGCCAAATTCACACCAGGTTGCCCTACCCACGTTGCATTTCTCAAACCATCTTTCACCACCGAACAGCAGCACATTTCATTCATCATCCTCAGCCTCTCCTTATTCATACGGCTGCCGTCTCTCAATGGCTACACTCATTCATTCACTTGCCTCCACATCATGTTTGCCTACAACACCTACTCCCTCTTTCAATTCGCTGCGATTCGATTTGTTTACACATAACTGCTACGCCCTTCGTGACATTTCACTAACCAGCACGCGCACCCCACCAACAACCCAACCCATTCCTCCTCATCCACCCCAGTGCTGTCTGTTTGGCTACGCACCTCTCCCACCATTTCATCAAGCTCCCTTCATTTCATTTCGCTGCTCATCACGTACATGTTACTACTACCGTCTTCATTCCTTTACTTCATCTCATATCGTGCCACTCTTCTCATACTCTCAGTTTTTTCCCATTGCCGCTCGTCTCGTCTGGTCTTCTTTTCCTCGTTCAGTTCTACCGCCACGCTATCACCCCAGAAACAGCTGCTGCCGTGTATGCTTACCCATCCATGACCCCACACATACCCTAGCGCCGGTTAACTCGGCGACCCGCGAGGCCTGGACGACACCCGAATGAGGACATTCTTGATGGAGAGCGGAACCTGCTTGATGGGCAGCCCCGCCCACACCGACCCCTCACTCACGACCTGCCCCAGCCCCTCCTCCATCGCCCTCTTCTTCTGCTGCTTCTGCATCTGCAGCCTCGCCAGCGGACTGTACCTCACCCGTTCAAACACCTCCTGCGCAACGGACGCCACATACACACACGTGTACACCAGCCCACACTGCCCTGCCATCGATCAGCATCCCAACACGGGAGAGAGGTGTCCAGCACATGACAATTTGCGAGAAGGAAATAAAGGGGGGGGAGGGGGCGTGGTTACGTCGAGGATGACTGTTGCGAGCTGCAGCCCATCGATAAGCTGCTCGGGGGTCTGCACAGCCCCGGGGCGGTGCTTCCTCAGCCACGCCAGCTTCTCTTGGGGCGCGCGCGGGACGTTGGTGCACAGCAGCTCGGACAGTCTGGGCGCAGCGCAGGAAACACATCGACCGAGATTAACAAAACACGAGGACGCACGCAGTCAGAGATACAAAAACAAAAATCAATCACTACAGAGACACACACCCGCACTAAATCCAAAACAAAAACAACACAATACGCGCAATTCATACGAGTACAAACAGAACACACACACACACACACACAAATATAAGGTGACACACTATATTTTAAGTCCCTAAGTCCATAAACACACTCACTCACACACACACACACACACACACACACACACACACACACACACACACACACACACACACACACACACACACACACACATGCATAAGCACAAGCAAGGGCACGCGGGCAATCACAAATACCGACAACACACACACACACACACACACACACACACACACACACACACACACACACACACACACACACACGCACGCACATGCACACACAACAAACGCAATCAAAAGTACTAACACATGCGAATAGAAATAAGGAAAAATCATGTACGCCGAAAGCATTCCGGTGCGACAAGAGTTAAGTTCATCCAATTGCAGTGGCAGAAGGCATGTCGGAATGTAAAAAGAGGGTGAAGAATTACCCAAAGGCGATGTTGCCGGTGCGACCGATGCCCGCGTGACAGTGCACGTAAGTCCTGCCCGTCCTCTGTCACAAAACAAACAAATTCACAATAATCAGCGGAAATGCTGAGACACAATGCGACATTGATTCATTGGTTCGGATGATTGGATCGTGACGGGACGGGTGGGCGGCACAGGAAGAAGGGAAAGGGTGCGGTAGAGGGGATGAAAGGATGACCTGGAACCCGAGCTTGACGGAGTCCATCGAGTTGCCGGCGACGGCGTTGTAGAGCAGCCTCACTTGTTGGCGGGTCAGCTGCGCGGGCGCCTGGTCCTGTACCTGAATGTGCACCACCTGCGTTGCGTGCGGGTGGGGGAGACATCCCGCGGTTCAGACACTAAAGATGGCGAGGATGAGCTGGCCAAGGTAGATAGGGGGTGAAGTGGGCAGCTTTTGCGATGGTTGGACATTCTTGCGGTATTTGCATGCAATTACATTCTCATTGACAAACTAGTAATCATTCATTTATCTATCAATTTAATATATGAAAGGGAGAAATGCTTTTTTTGTTCCAAAAAGTAAAAGTTCATCTGTCGTCAAGAAAAGATTACTGCCTGGAAACGTTGTGTGCAAAATAAAATACGCACCAAAACAAATTATCCTTCACCACGACGCGCATTACAATAAAATGAACAGCTTCAACGAGGCATTTGAAAAATGAATCTATTTAGGTGCATTGACAACTTATGTCACCGCAGGGCGTGCTGTTTTCGAGGCGACGACGACCAGAGCAATGGGGTTTGGGTGTTGACTCCAACAATACAATACCAAATAATTAAGCGCATGAGAGCAGGCAGATACATTATTCATTGTTATTTTAATGTTGCATTTCCTTTTCGAGAAAAATGAAACAATGCGCGAAGATAACAGAACGAGACACGAGAAAAACCCGCGAACGAGCTCAGAAACATTTCAGCATGTATCATCCGTGAATCGTTTTCGGGGCTTACAGGCAGCATCAGTGCGAATATGAGTATATATCTTTTTTTAATTTACGGTTAAAACTACACAGCAAGCAATAATGCCAGGATGTCGAATAAAGTGTCCCAGATGGCAAAGCAATATTAAACTAATTTCATTACAAGAAAAAGCAGTGGAAATCACAAAACCAAAAAGGAACAAGGATGAAACACTCCAACATGGTCAACAGAGTCGATGGGTGGAGATGTAACGGGCGGGAGTGGCGATCGATGCATATGCATCAAAACTGAAATAAGCATTGCATATACATCACAAACATAATTAGGCTGTATATTAGGCCACATATTGAGTGGGGTTAACACGGACCACGCCAAGAAATACTCGATGCGTCCGCCATCGCAGAAGGATCAGTAGGTAAGGGTCGACTGGCGGTAGGGTACAGACACAAACAGCGACAATGATAAATCACAAGCTGGCACGCCTTTTATTACCCGTTTATCTCTTGGGTGTATTGGTGCTATCTTATTGTGAATAACATGTAATGCTTTCCTTTTGCCGTGCTTTGGATTCCGTGATCTTCGTGTCACTCTTGCCCTCTTGGTCCCCCTCCCTTTTTTGCCTGCCCGTGCTCATGTTGTAATCAATCTTCTATTTTATTGTTGAGATCTGCATATCGTTAATTTTGGGAATCGTCGGGAGCACCATGGACATGACGACAGGACATCGATCGTTGTTAACTACTGAATTGAGTATACCTTGCCAAGAATACTGATGGGGGGGACACTCGGGGCTCACCTGGATCTCCGCGGTTTGGTGCTTGCCGAACCAAAGGAACCCCTCATACCAGGAAACCTCCATCTTATAAACAGCAACTTTGTAGCTGCCATCAGCTGGCCCGAGCGTGTGGTCCTGCGCCATCATCGTGGAACGCAGCTTCAGCGGGTGCACCTTGGCCTCCCAGCTGGCGATTCCGCCGTGCCGGGTTGCCACCATCGCCCACTTCAGACCGTCGTCGCCCTGCGGGGACCCGAAGTAGTTGAAAAAGTCGCGCGCTGCACCGAACTGGTAGCTCGGGTGGTTGCCCTTGAAGGTCTTCTTGCCTGCTGTATCCTGCGGCTGTATGGCAGAGGCAGCGTGGATGGATCGTCATCGACTGAGTCGGAAGCACTGAGCGGCGCCAAGGTCGAGCGGATAGGTGTAACTTTTGCCTGGACTACAGTGCAGCTTAACCTATCACGATTAAAAAGAATGATAAGTTCCCAGTCGTCGAGGAGTTAGCAGTGACACTCACCAATATCTTTTTTAGGTTGCAGTATGGACCCGACGTCCTGATGAGACCCTTCACGTTGTCTTCTTCGTGCGCGTTCACGAAGCCGCAGGCGACGACTGTCTTCACCTGACCGCAGCAGCACCCGCAACAGCTTAGTCAGTTTTATACCTGTGTGTATACTTAGAAAACAAATCCGAGTAGGGGCGGCGGCAGATGAAAAACGAAATAAAGTGGCGAAATGGCATTGCTTCCAATAATAAACACATCAGCAGCGGACGGCAATAACAGTGAGAGCATATGAGGAGGTGGGGTTTTCGTACCTGCATCTCGAGCAAGTCGATAAGGAAGCCGGCGACTTCAGTGTCACGTGACTCGGTGTACATGTCACTCTTGTTAATATCCTGCCCATGCAGCATGAGAGTGCACACCGCGGGGCACACTCTGCAGCAAGCACGTTGTCTCCTTGTCAGTGCCGGCGACAAGGTTCAGGAGACGTATAGTGAGAACAGAAGTTCTGAGTATCATCCCATCTACTGAAATGTATCAGCGCACCGCTTGTTGACGTTACGCTCCAGGTTCTTATCGTATGAGTCGGATATCACTTTGAAGAGGTAGCCACGAGGGTCGTGACCGCCGTTGGGGCCTGTACCCAGCAACAGCGGGCTCCCGTCAACTTGTGCGCAGGTGTGCTTCGGCCGGGGCTGCAAGCCCAACCCAGTGAACCACTTCCGAATGGTACCGCCATTCCCGTCGTCATCGTTGGTGCTGTCGGAAGGGGCCTCAGAACTGGCGTTTTGAAGACCGACGTCCCCCTAAAAATAATTAGCACAACATTTAAAGTTAAAATCAAGGCAGCGTTGCTGCCGAAAAAAAACTCGGCTTACTTATTTTCTACTTCCTTTCATTCCCGCCTTTCCCGCCAATATCACAATACCTGTACCCATATCATGCTGTCATTTGGAAGCCTTGCACAATTTTAAAAACCCTTCGTTGCAGTGGAAACGTCACGCACCAGCTTCCGGTTGACGAGGCGGATTTGAGTCCGGGTGACGGCGTGCTCCCGGCTGCTCACGATCGCGGGGCTCGCCTCCTTGGCTAGATAGTCAGCCTCCGCAGCCTGTGATAAGGGGATCCCGCCAGGCTGCCTGTGCAAACAACTAGTGAGCGCAGCGAGCGAGCGAGTCGCGGAATAGTCTCGAGATGTTCACAATTTTCATTATGGGACCAGAAATTGTAACTACTATTTCTCGTATTTTAGCGCGAAAACCAGAGGGAAACAGTGCACCGCAATAACATCCCAGTGCGCAGCTGTGCTGTAGACAACGGTGATAAGCGGGAGTGAGTGACTACTTTGAAACAATAAGGTTGAAGGCACACCTGAACTCTTCGAGTAAGCAATGCTTGAAGTGAAGGACTTCCTCGGTACTTAGCGGCTCGCCCTGGTCTGCGTCACTCAGTACCGAGTGAACGGGATCGAACAGTGTGTCACTCAGCAGTAGAGCGCCAAGGTCGACGCCAACGGTGGCATAGGCACAGTCAGGCTCCGCGATCCAATTTCCCCAGTCGCCCACCCTATCTAGGACGCCCTTCTCCGCGTGCCAGTCCCAAAGCTCTACGCCAGCGTCTACGCTGTTGCCCTCCAGATCGTCCTTCCCAGCTGAGCGCAGGACGGTCGCCAAATTGAAGCCCCTGGATTCGTAGTCCTTGGTGGTCTCAAACGAGTCAAGAGTCTGGTGAGGTGTCAAGTTCAGCGGATCTTGTTAGGTGACGGCAGTCGTATGCTTTATATTGCTTATTGATTGTCTTGTAATCAGATAAACCAAATAATAGTTTAATTCCGGGCTACGGAGATTCCGAGGAACTCTATAAATTATACTGTCACGGCGGAAATAATCTACGCAGATAATATCAGTACCTCATTTCTATTGAGTAATTATTCAGAATAAGTGGAAAATACGTCAAGGATTAGGTATTATTCACTAAAACCCAATTTCATATGGTACCCTGCGATCATTATTGCGATACTATAGTAGCAGTGGCGTCGCGCGCACCGCGTTCAGTACAGCCCAATCACAGTAGGGCCAGGCTCACCTTGTAGGACGCCACATGGTGCATCTTTTTAGACAAGCTTCGTGGCGGTACGGGCGAGTTAAAATCAGGCTCAGTGTTATCGGAAAGATTGGAGGAGTGGGCCCTATCCAGTTGCCGGCGGCTCGTTGATGTAGCGTCCACCGAGCCCGACTGGGCGGAGGTTGCGGTAAGCATCGCGGAAATAACAACGGTGACCTTCAGTGACCTTGTAATGACCCAGAAGCTGGAAATAGAGACGTGCTGGATATCCTCACTCTTGACAGTTACCACCCGTGCTGTGACTTTGAGGAATGATACTGACTGTTCGAGGCGAGACTCGGTTGGGCTCGGCTACTCCGCTCTACTGGAAACTGTTGCGACCAACTCTGCTTTGTGACCGCGTGCCGCGGAGATGGTAGCTACTGGCAACGTAAAATGACGCCACGTCAGCCTTTGGAATATTCTTAGTGCAAAATAGAATTCTGCGTGATTTCTGTGATAATACATTGGGAGCCTTCGCATCTGATGAAGCGGTGAGGGAGCGACGGGCCATGTATCCCGTGCTTGTACAGCAGTACCTGTGCGAATAGCAGATGACTCAGAATACTTTATTTTTATAATATAATGAATGTAATAATATATTTTATCATAAATAATAATTCAAGGTTTTGAATAATTGTTTTACTATAAGAAGCTCCTCGGACAAGTTTGCCACTACCATCCGCGAAATATGAGATGTTAATTCCTCGGACAGGAGGACAGGGAAATAAAGGGGGGGGGGGGGGGGGGGGGGGGGGGGGGGGGGGGGGATGGATGATACGCAGAATTGCTGAAGATACATATGAGCTGGCCAATTGTTGAAGTAAGTAGCGATTGAGACGATATGTAAGAGCTCTTTCAACTTTTACTTGCATGTGCGACCGTTTGCCTCTCAAAGCTGATTGTAAGCCCAAATATGTTGTTGCTTGTCACTACATGTGCACATGTAGGTGCAAATCCATGGAAGTGCAAATGGAGGACGATGGAAGATGTCTTGCTGCTTAAAGAGTTCAACAATGTGTGACGAGTACAGTCCTGCAACAGTACATTGCAGGACATTGTATAGGTACTCGTTACGGATACCAATTCGTGCTTTTCCACAGGACGGACGTATACTCGTGGGTACGTCGCTACTGCAATATTGTAAGGGTGCTAATGCTACAGTACGACCAGTACCTCCCGGTACGTACAGATATGCATAATTAATCTAACTAGCCAGATGACGCGCCAGAACGAGCTCTTCCATGCAGAAGGAGCCGCGTCGTGAAACCCAATGCTAGGCAAGCCGCGTCTCGAGGACAGATGACGACGGTTAGACAGCCCCAACGTCTGACACGTAAGCTAGTCTTACAGGCGTAAGTAATCTGGGCAGAAACCTATTTAAGCCTAGTGCAGTAGAGGGAGGTGACATAACCATTTAACAATTCCTTTGTTCACTTACAACATCTACTGCCTAAGTACAACAGTGAAACATCTTTCATCATTGCCTCTCGACAACATCATTTTTGCCATCTTGCAACGACAGATCTAGACAGACTAGAACAGATTTGTGCTAGCGTTTAGCTTTCAGAGGCTAACCGCCACACTGGTTTCGGAGCTCATTGGTCGACGCACGCTTTCGTTGCTCGTTGATTTGCTCGACGTTGCTTGACTGAGTTGAGATGGCTTCTCTAGGACCCGGACATTACGTGGTGTTGGTAATTCACGTTGGAGGAACTAGTCCGTCGGACTTGAAGTTAGTGTTACAGCGTGAGCCTCGTTCTGGTAAAACTTGGTTCCCAGCTGGCTCTGTCTTACCTAACGAAGAGCATGTCGACGCTGCTGTTCGTGAGTTACACGAGGAAACCGGTTTTGTTTTGACACCGGATGATTTGACGTTGTTGAGTGGTGAACCTGTTAACATTACACTACCTCAAGGACGACAGCTTGTCTACGTGTACTCGGCTTCTATTCCTGTCATGTTTGCTACGAACAACTTACGCACACCTGCTCAGGTCGAACATGCTGTTTTAGCACAGTCGACAGTTAATCCGGATGGTACTTACGACGTCCCGGAAACAGTCAACATTGACGGTCTGACACTTACGCCCGCACAGAAGGGGTTACTTCGTGTTGAGAAGCACAAGAGTGAGTTACTTCACTTTGGTTACGTGACTCAGTGGGAATTCTTTTATCGAGCTGTTATTCAACATACTCCAATCGTGCTTGACGACGCTTCTATCCCGAGACAGTTCCACATGTACTCCCGTTTTTCGACGGTCGACTCTGGTTCTGTTTGGCTGCTGATTCGCGGACACATTAACCGACTGACTGGTGAAGGGCCTACGGATTTACGAATGGGAACGCCGATGCCTACCCACAACTTGGCTGGACTACCTGTGACCCTCACGGAGACCCAACGTAAGGCTGCAATAAATTCGCCGTATCAGAGTGGACAAGTACCTCATGTACTGGAGGATTGGCTTGAAGCTCAACCTCAGCGTTTTCTCATGCTTGGGATTTCGCCTAACACGTACGACTCAGTTATCTGGGTTACTTCACAATTCGCTGGACATCTGAATGGGTGGTGGTTGAACCGGAAAACTCAGCCTCCAATTCCAGCTACGTACGACGAGCTTGTTACGGAGTTACGCAAGTCAATGTTTCTTCCGAACATCAAGGACGAAGCAATTAACGCTTTGCTCAGCTTTACGCAGAGCAGTACGATGAGTTACGCGGTCTACACTAAGCTGTACAACGACTACTTACGTCGGTCTCGTGAAAATCTGACAGCTAATGTACAGTGTGTACGCTTCATTAAAGGCCTAGCGAACACTTCGCTCAAGAACCAGGCTAAATCACACCGAACTCAGAAGGGGTACCAGATTACACTGGTGGAGCTGCAAAATTTCATGAACGACATTGTTACAGATTCGCCGGAACTCGGCAATACGAAGTCTACAGCTGGTCCATCTTCCCAGCCTACACGTAAGCGTAATTTTGAGGACCCTCTCGATGAGGCCTCTAACATCTGGAAGCGTAACAAGGGTGGCCGTGGACGCGGACTCGGACGCGGACGCGGTGGAAACAACAATGGTGGACGTGGTCAAACATCTGGCCGCGAAGATTTTAACACACTCTCAAAGGCAATGACACCTGAGGAACGTCAACGACACATGGACGAAGGACTCTGCTTCAAGTGCCACAAGAAGGGACACCGACTGTTCCAATGCCCGGAGTTCAAGGGCAAGGCACCGATGGAACCTAAGAAGCAATGATGGTGGCAAGGCTGTTCTACTAATGAACTGGAGCAGCTGGCTACATCTACTGTTCATTCTGAGACACTATTAGCGACAGAGGTCGTCGAAACTCCTTCGGCATCTCCATCGACTACAGTCGCGACACCTGCATCGCTAGTCGCAGGTCGTCGGCGTCAGACTAAGCAGAGACAGAGTCGTAAAACTGTAACCAGACGTTCAATTGATTGGAAGCTGGTTGACTCAGTCTTTGACCCTCTGCATGCACGATTCAACTTCACATTGGAGGGATGTGCTGATGATGAAGGTCTTAACTCGCACGGTGACTTACCTCACTGTTCGCCGAGTGACTCGATTCTAGACAGAGACTTGTCAGGAGAACGGGTGTTCATCAACCCACCCTGGGAGTTAGCTGAGCAGATTGCGCAGCATTTTGAGGATTGTCGACGAACATCTCTGACATCTACGATGGCTGTTTTTGTACTACCGAAATGGGCGAAATTTACTCAAGTGACTAAGAACTGGAAACTCTACCAAGAATTCCCAGCGAGGACACAGCTTTTTACTCGTCAGTCACTGGAGAACCCAGCGCAACAGGAGGTGGTTGCTCCAGCTCCTTGGCATGTACATCTGTGGTTAGTCGACGCAGATTGTGCGTTTAACGACTCAACAGAACCTACAGCACCCGATCAACCCGACTCGGTACCTGTACCTTCAGACGACGCGGAACCGTCCATCGCTACGTTGCAACAATTTTCTTCGCCAGCTACAGCCCTACTGACTGACCTCACGGAAGCTCGCCCGTTAATTCGAACCGAGTTGACTGTGAAAACTCCTGATGGCGGACACCAAATTTCTGGATTAGTGGACTGCGCTGCGACACTTGATTTTGTGTCAGAGGACTTTGTACGACGCTTTGCTTTACAGACTCGGAAGTCTGCAAGTAAGACTCCTGTTCGACTCGCTAATGGACAACGAGTGACTTCTACAACAGTCTGTGACGTCACTTTTGAGCTGGCTCGACACGAATTTCACCGGACTTTTTACGTCTTACGTGATTTACGTACAGCTGATTTAATCCTGGGTTTACCATGGCTTGATGACGAACAAGCCTCTTTACATTTTGGTTCAACCAGAATTTTTACATTAATGGACGGCACAGCAGTGGAGACTACGCTCGAGGAACGACGCCCTGAGTGTCTATTACTGTCGTCTACGAAAGTTCAGAAACTCATGCGCAAGACGCGCCGCAGCAGGGGACGTCATGCTGATTTTTACGTCATTGAACTTACGTCAGCCGCCGAACAACCGACAGACTTTCACACTGGAGAGGAACTAACTGCAGTCCAACGTGACAACTTCCGGTCGTTACTCTTCGATGACTTCCCGGAGTTACTGCAACCTGTCGACTCTCCACCTGTAAGCCGACAGTGGGATCATCCCATTGAAACTGTTGGCCCGATGCGACGCCAACGTCTGAACAGGTTGTCACCTGCAGAGCGCGCTGAGCTCAATCGTCAGCTCAAAGATGCAGTGGAGGCTGGTCTGGTCCGTCCCAGCTACAGTGAGTTCGGCTCGCCAATTCTTTTTGTGCGAAAAGCTGATGGCTCGCTACGTCTGTGCATTGACTACCGTGGCCTTAACGAGGTTACGCGTAAAGATGCTTACCCACTTCCGCGTGTGGATGATACTCTCGACGAACTTAAAGACGCGAATTTTTACACACACCTCGACCTCGCTTCTGGATTCTGGCAAGTTCGAGTGCGTGATCAGGACATTCACAAGACGGCTTTTCAGACCCCTGATGGCTTAATGGAATGGGTCGCCATGCCGTTTGGCCTGTGCAATGCGCCGGCTACATTTCAACGAATGATGAACGACATTCTTCGCGACTTTTTACATAAGTTCGTGACAGTCTACCTGGATGACGTCTGCATTTACAGTCGAACACTGGAGGAGCACCTGGAGCACCTACGTCTAGTGCTGCAGCGATTCAAGGAGGAAGGGCTGAAATTACGCCTTAAGAAATGCTTCTTCGGATTGCAAGAAATGGAGTATTTGGGCTACACTGTGTCAGCCGGAAAAAATTCGGTTTCAACAAAGAAAGTCGAGGCCGTTGCAGACTGGCCAGTGCCCAAGACGCAGAAGGAGGTTCGCAGTTTCGTACAGTTCTGCAACTTCTATGCGAGATTTATACACCATTTTAGCGACCTTACGGCTCCATTGACGGACTTACTGCGGAAGTCCCAGCCACAGAAGGTTACGCTGACGCCTGCCCGTTTGGAAGCCTTCGAGACTCTCAAGTTACGGCTCATTTCCGCGCCATGCCTGATCCTTCCGGAGGTCGGCTCGGACGCGACGTTCACCGTGGCTACAGATGCTTCAACAGTGGGGATTGCAGCAGTCATGTTGCAAGACCAAGGAGGAGGTCTTCAACCAGTCTCTTACTGGGCGCGTAAGCTGAATCCAGCTGAGCGTGGTAACACTTACTCTGCGTACGACTTAGAAGCTTTGGCCGTATGCGAAGCTGTCAAGCATTGGAGGTGCTATCTTGAAGGCTGTTCTAAGTTCCTTGTCGTAACAGACCACGACACACTGCGACATCTGCTCAGGCAACCGAACAACATGTTGAACAAGCGGCAAGCAAGATACCTGCGGGATTTGCAACCGTTTGTGGGCTCGATGACACTTGCATATCGCAAGGGAGCTCTGAACGAAGCTGACCCGTTAAGCCGGCGTCCAGACTTCGTACCTCAGGCCACAGATACCCTTATTTTGGGATGGCGAGGTTCCGTCAGATCGAGAATTACGACGGAAGTCCCAGCTGCTGTTTGAAGACGCACAGTTAAATTCACTGACTGTTGAAGCGTTGCAGCTGAGCCATGAGTTCGCTGATCTCATTCGCGAGGGGTTCTCACAAGATTCGTTTTATGGGGACGATGGTGAGTGGACAAGAGACAGTCGAATTGAAGCCAGAGACGGGTACTTTTGGCGTCTCAATCGCCTCTGTATTCCACAGAACTCTGAGCTCCGACTGAGATTGATCACAGAGCTGCACGAAAGTTCGTCAGCTGGTCACAGAGGAGTTGCTAGCACTCTTGCTAAAGCACTCGACAGATTCTGGTGGAAACGAATCCGCCAAGACGTGAAAGATTTCTGTGAACGCTGCGTCGTGTGTCGACGAGCGAAGATTCGACCGCAGATGGCTGCGACTCTTTACCCATTAACTGTTCCACCCAGACCGTGGCACACAGTTGGTCTTGACTACTTAACACACTTGCCTGAGAGCAACGGCTTTAACAGTGTGCTGATTGTAGTAGACCATCTAACTCGAATGGCCCATTTTCTGCCATGTACAGAGTCGATTACTGCCGAAGAAACTGCCACTTTGTTTTTACATGGAGTCTACCGCTTACATGGACTGCCCCGTGTGCTGATCAGCGACCGCGACCCGAAATTTGTCAGCGCCTTCTGGCAGACACTCTGGAGACGCCTCGGAACGCGTTTGAACATGTCTTCCAGCCGACACCCGGAAACATACGGCTTGACAGAGCGCGTGAACAGCACATTTCAGCAGCTTCTTCGTTGCTTTTGTTGCTATGATGGCTCTGATTGGTCGACACTTCTACCGCAAGTAGAGTTTGCGTATAACGCTTCGCGTGCACTCGGAATTGAGCACACACCGTTCGAGGCTAACTTTGGATTCTCTCCTGAAGAGCCTCCTGACCTACTGTTCAGCATGCGACCATCGATTCCAATTTCGCAAGACGCAACAGAACGGTTGAGATTATTACAGGAAGTACACACATTGGTACGCTCAGTGTTACAGCTACACAAAGACGAGATGCATGCGCACACAGAACCGTCTACATCGCCACACTTTGCTAAGGGAAACAAGGTGTCAGTCGTCACAACAAACCTTTTTCTGCGAGGACAACCGAACCGGAAATTTAGAGACAGACAGCTTGGACCTTTTTCAGTGGAGGAGCAGATTGGAAAACACAGTTACAGATTGAAACTACCAGCGACAGTACGCTTACATCCTGTGTTCCATGTTAACAACTTACGACCATGTGCTACTGCTCCACTACGACCAGCTGTCCCGGTGACTGTACCTGAAGGAGACGATGAGGAGTTCGACGTCTCACACATCTCTGCTGTGTGCATCAAGTCGCTACCCGGGCGACGAGGCAAATATCTGCTCTTCATGACACACTTCAGTGATGACGACATTCCACCTGTCTGGCACCGGTTGAACGAAGTACACCGAACGATTGCGTTACAAGATTTCTTGGAGACGCCCCAATGGCGCAAGTTCGCCAAGACTCAGGCGTATATTGACTTCATGCACGCTCACCCAGCGCGCATTCCTGAGTCCCAGTAATTGCTTCAGTAAAGGAGCCAAGAACCACGGAGGTCTGCCTCGCGGCGGCCTCATTGAACTGTCAAGAGGGGGAGGGTACGAGTGTGACGAGTACAGTCCTGCAACAGTACATTGCAGGACATTGTATAGGTACTCGTTACGGATACCAATTCGTGCTTTTCCACAGGACGGACGTATACTCGTGGGTACGTCGCTACTGCAATATTGTAAGGGTGCTAATGCTACAGTACGACCAGTACCTCCCGGTACGTACAGATATGCATAATTAATCTAACTAGCCAGATGACGCGCCAGAACGAGCTCTTCCATGCAGAAGGAGCCGCGTCGTGAAACCCAATGCTAGGCAAGCCGCGTCTCGAGGACAGATGACGACGGTTAGACAGCCCCAACGTCTGACACGTAAGCTAGTCTTACAGGCGTAAGTAATCTGGGCAGAAACCTATTTAAGCCTAGTGCAGTAGAGGGAGGTGACAGAACCATTTAACAATCCCTTTGTTCACTTACAACATCTACTGCCTAAGTACAGCAGTGAAATATCTTTCATCATTGCCTCTCGACAACATCATTTTTGCCATCTTGCAACGACAGAACTAGATAGACTAGAACAGATTTGTGCTAGCGTTTAGCTTTCAGAGGCTAACCGCCACAAATGTAATGTAATTAAACAATTAAATGAGTAAATGTGCTTGTCACCTCCCTCCATTGCACTAGGCTTAAATAGGTCTAGCCTGACTAGCTCTCCCTTGCTCTCGCGTGGTCCTCGTGGCATGCGCTAGGGCTCTTGTAAGGGTATCAACTAACTAACATTAAGTATTGCTTGCTTGTCTCGGAAAATCATACGAGCGCGTCGTGTAGCAAGTTCGATTAACTACGCGTAATTTACGTACCGGGAGGTACAAGTGTAACAACTTTGTACAATACCCTCGAGCTAAATTGCAGTGGCGACGTAACCGCAATAATACATCCTTCCGATGGAAAATTACGGCTCGAATTAGTAACGAGTGCATGTACAATGTCTTGTAATGTACTATCACATAACAATACTCGTCACACTCGTACCCTCCCCATCTTGACAGATCAATGAAGAAAACCGAGAGGCCAACCTCCACGGTAATCCTAGCTCTTCAATTGACGAAATTACCGAGACTCCAGAATGCTCGTAAGATCACCAAGCATGAAGTCGACAAGCGGATTAGAATGGGCATACGCGCGCCATTGGGGCGTCTCCAAAAACTCATGCATTAACGCCTTCGTAAGGTGTACCTCGTTCAACCAGTGATAAATAAGTGGAATGTCGTCATCGTTGAAGTCCGTCATGAACAACAAATATTTCCCACGTTGACGAGTCCACTACTTGATGCACACAGCATAGATGTGGGAGATATTGAATTCCTCATCGTCGTCTTATGGTGTCGTAACCGGGACAACATGGCGTAGTGAAGCAATAGAGCATGGTATAGGATTGTTCCGGCAAACACCCGGTGAAAGCGAATTGTCGCTGGTACCTTTAATTTGTAAATGTGTTTCCCATTATGCTCTTTGACAAGAAAAGGTCCTAGCTGTCAACCACTTAGCTTCCGGTAAGGATGTCCTTGCAAGAAGAGGATATTTGTAGCAATTGTCACCTTGTCTCCTCGAACGAAGTGCGGGGCTGTCGACAATTTTTTTGTGAGATGGCATTTCATCTTTATGTAATTGTAACACTGAGCGTACTAGAGAGCGAGTACTTCTTGTAATAATTTTACCGCTCCGTAGCGTCTTGCGAAACTGGAATTGAAGGTCGCATGCTGAATGACATGTCAAGAGAAAACCCAAAGCTAGCTTCGGAGGGAGTGTGGTCAATTCCGAGCGCACGAGTAACGTTTTAGGCAAATTCCACTTGAGGTTATAAGGCCATCCGGTCTAATCCATTGTAGCAGCAAAAACAACGCAATAATTGCTGAAACATTATGTTGACGCGATCCGTTAGGCCGTCCGTCTGTGGGTGTCAACTAAAAGACATGTTGAGCCGCGTTCCGAGGCGTCTCCAAAGAGTATGCTAGGAGCCACTGGTGAATTGGTATATCAGTGGCAAGCACTCAAGGCACTCCGTGTAATATGTAGAGTCCATGTAAAACAAACTCACCCTATGTTGTTACGCTCTATGCGCACGGCAGGAAAAGTGCCATTCGAGTAAGGTGATTGACCACAATCATTACATTGTCAATGCAATTGCTTATTGGCAAATCCGTTACGTAGTCAAGCACCAACCGTGTGTGTTGTGAGGACCCGTGGTGGGCTTGATAATGGACACATTCCACAGGTTATGGGCCCTCAAGCTGCTAGTTGTTGGAGTCATTTGTCTTGACTGGAACCTAGAGCTTGCTTCTCGAAGAGTGGTAGACCTTTGTGGTGTCGCACGATACGTGAGGTGCGGCTGGCTCACAAAGTGGCTGGCTCTTGCTTGTGTTTGTAGCTTTACTTCGATACCCGGCTGGTAGCGACTTGTTTGTGTCGCTTGGAGCCGGCTTCAACCCCCGAACGCCGACTCGTGTGACGTGAAGATCGGCTTGCTTTTCTTTGTTATAGCTTGGCGCTTTCTGGAATTTTATTCGCTTCCGGAGCTTGTCACCCGCCAGTTTCTTTTCTCGTGAAAGCCGATAGTGGTCCGGCTGAATTTTTGGAAAGGCATCTTACCACAAGTGTACTAGCACTCCTGTACGACGTCACTTGACCGACCTTCTGAGACTCGTTTCTGATTGCCTTGGCTGTATAGACTCCGGGAGTACAATTGCGTCTTCGGTCAGCCCTTTGTCGTCTCCTTTTCAGAGCCGTGTTGCCCGCCTCTTCACCGGTACTTGGTGCTTTTCTTGTTGGCATTATTCCTGATTTTCTGGTTCTCTTGCGAGCGCATCCGACGTACCTGATATGGACTCCGTGAAACTACCCAAGTTCAGTGGGGAGAGACGAGATTTTGACGTGTGGAAGAAACGTTTTCGTGCATTTGGCTTGATGCAAAAGTGGGCTCCGGCTTTGTCGTCGGATGGTGCCGCTTCCTCTCAACAACAAGTCGACATGTACTCCACATTGATTCTTGCGCTGCGGAGGACGACCTTTCCATTATCGAGAATGTTAGCGAGGATGACAAGACCTGCGGTCACACTGCCTGGACTGCGTTAGTCAATCATTATGAGGACGATGGTATTTACCGGTGTACGGAACTATTGCAGGACTTGGAGACGCCGCAAGCGGACGGCGAGAGCGGCATTCAATATCTGAACCGGTTAGTTCGACTGCAACGACAGCTTGCCCGAGTTGGGGACGTCGTCCACGACCGGCGTATCATCATGTACTTGGTGAAGGGTTTGCGCAGCGAATACCACTCCATCACCGACACGTGGGACGTACACGACCTCAGCATGGATACCGTCAAGCGTGATCTTCGTCAAAAGGGCATGCGCATCGAGAGTCGTGCGCAATCACATACAACGGAGCCCCCAACGCCTACGGCTTTTGCAGCGTCTCATGATGACTCAACGACTGAACTTTTGAAGCGACAAGTCTCCGAGCTACAAGACCAACTGAAATCTCTTCAAGGAGCTGCGACTACTCGTCGTACCTCATATGGCAGAGGCGGAGCGAGAATTTTTCGTGGTGTTTGCTATGGCTGTGGTAAGAAGGGCCATCGCAGGTCCGAGTGCCCCGTTGGCGACAAGGTCATTCTGTGGTGTTAGCTGATCCCGTGGACCACCTTCGTCTTCATGCCGGTCATGATGGTGGCGTGGTGGTTCCGTTGGAGAGCGCGCATTTATTGGTGTGGTTGCCGGCGCGGGTTGCTTCGTCGACTCCTACCGCTTCGGTCGCCACTGCGCCATTGGAAAAACGGTTGTGGCATTCCCGACTCGGTCACCTTGGCGAGTCGCAATTGGACGGGCTCTTGGCCACTCAGGTGGAGGGTGTGGCGTTTTCTGCGTCGGAGAAGTTGGGCTTCTGTGAGACGTGTGCTGTGTGTAAGTCGCACGTCCGCCGCATCTCTCGTGAGCCGGCTGACCGGAACGTTGGTGTCTTTGAGGTCCTCGGCTTAGACTTTTGCGGTCCTATGAATGTTCCATCCTTGGGAGGACGACGGTACAGCTTGTGTGCGGTTGATTTCCGGAGCCGTTTCATGCTGCATGATGCGGTCCGCTCCAAGAATGAGGCTCCCGCCTCGTTCCGTCGCATGTTGACTACGATCCGTTCTCTTGGGCACACGGTTCGTCGTCTTCGGGTGGACAATGACACGGTGTTCTTAGGTGCTGCCTTTCGAAACCTCTTGGATGAGTTCAACATCGCTGTGGAGATCACTGCCCCTTACGCGCTTTGGCAACATGGCCGGATTGAGCGGCAGTGGGGGACATTGGTCCCGATGGCGCAGTCAATGATCCGGCAAGCCGCGCTGCCTAAATCGTATTGGGCTTTAGCGATGGCCGCTGCGGTGCATGTCCGCAATCGTGTGCATAGTAGCGGAGCCGGCGGTGTACCTTTCACCTTGGCGACCGGTAGACGAGCTGATTTGAGCTCCATGCGGGTCTTCGGCTGTCCGGCCTATGTCCACGTTGACAAGTCTCAACGCCGCAAACTTGACGATCGCGCGTGGACGGGTGTCTTTGTGGGCTATGCTTCCGAATCACATGCGTGGTTGGTGTACAATCCTGCTACTCGTCGGGTGGTGAGCAGTCGCAACGTGGTGTTCGATGAGGCTGCAGTCCTCTCCATGGGGGAGAGCAATGCGGAGCAACGCAAGGATGATGAAGAGGACAGCATCCCGCGCACCATGTGTAGCGAAGAACCGGATACACCTTCGGGGGAGTCGCCGCTACGGGAGTCGCGGCAGCATTCCGGGTCGACGGAAGAGGAACGGGACATGCATTCGGGGGAGACTCCACGTCCAAGGTATAATCTTCGATCCACTGCCGCACCACAGCAATGCGTACCCAGTCCAAGGTATAATCTCCGTTCAGCGGGCGCTTCGGGAGATGGATGGACTGCGGGAAGTGCCGCAGCTATTAAGTCAGCCAGCAGCCCGACCGTTCAAGAGCCGGTGTCATACAAGCAAGCGCTGAGGAGTCCCCAATCGGGGGAGTGGGAGGCAGCTATCAAGAGCGAGTACGACTCACTTGTATCTCGGAAAACCTGGACATTGGTCCCTTGTCCTGCCGGTCGCAAACTCGTTGATTCCAAGTGGGTGTTCAAGCTGAAACGCGATGCCAATGGACAGATTGCAAGGTACAAAGCAAGACTTGTGGCTCGCGGGTTTACTCAGGAGAAGGGTGCGGACTACCACGAGACCTTCGCTCCCACAGTGAGGGTGATTTCTATTCGAACGTTGCTCGCGCTTGCTGCTTATAATGATTGGGAGGTGGAGCAGCTTGATGTGGTGACGGCATTTTTGGAGGCCGATATCGAGGAGGAAATCTACATGAGGCAGCCGGAAGGATTCCGTCACTTCGACATCAATGGAGAGGAGCGAGTGTGCTTGTTGAAGAAATCATTGTATGGCCTCAAGCAAGCTCCAAGGAACTGGAATAAGACCATCACAGCATGGCTAGAGGAGTATGGCTTTACCCAATCCAAGGTGGATCCCGGCATTTACGTCTTCATCAAGGAGGGTGAGCTTTATGTCTTGGCGTTGTACGTGGACGACAACATCATCGTCGGACCAGCGGGTAGCTTCATCGTTGGGTTCAAGTCGGCTTTCGGCGAAAGGTTCAACGTGCAAGACCTCGGTCCAGTGTCTTGGTTGTTTGGCATGACAGTCGAGCGTGATCGTGGCAGCCGCACCATCAGGATTGGACAACAGCAATACGTCTTAGATATGTTGGAGCGCTTCAACATGATGGGCTGCAAGCCAGTGGGCTCACCTATGGCGGTCGATGCTTTGAGCAATTGTGTGGAGACGTCGACATCAAGGTTGCCTCCCGGTCTAGTGCCGTACCAAAGCTTGATCGGCAGCTTGTTGTACGCTTCCGTAAGCACACGGCCCGACATCACCATGGCTGTTAGCCACCTTAGTAGGTACATGTCCGACCCCTCTCAGTCACATTGGGAGCAAGCCAAGAGGGTGCGTCGCTACCTCAAGGGGACCGCAGAGTCGGTGTTGATGTACGGTGGCGCACCCTCATCAAAGCTGGTAGGATGGTCAGATTCTGACTACGCGAGTGATATTGGCGAGCGCCGCTCTCGCACGGGGTATGTGTTCATGCTCAACGGTGCAGCGGTGAGTTGGAAAAGCCAGCGGCAACAAACTGTGGCGTTGTCGACAGCGGAGGCAGAGTATATGGCGCTGACTGCGGCCACTCAGGAGGCGATGTTTTTGAAGCAACTACTCCACGAGTTTCACCAAGACTCCGGGTCTCCCATCACAATTCATGAGGACAATCAGAGTTGTATTGCACTCAGCAAGAATAGCATGACGACCGGACGCAGGAAACACATGGACGTGAGGTACCACTTCTGTCGGGAGAAGGTGGAGAGCGGAGACACCGAGGTGCCGGGTTCGATTCCCGGTGATGGCATTTCCGTGTAACCCTTCCACAGGTTATGGGCCCTCCGCGTATGACGCGGGTATGTAGGGTTTGACCGGAGTCGATGCGATGGTGTCCATTAGGGGGAGTGTTGTGAGGACCCGTGGTGGGCTTGATAATGGACACATCCGTACGTTGTACTCCGGGGGAGTCTTGGCCCTACTATCTCGCCAATAGTGGATGTACTGCGGGAGCCCGTTGCTCGGGCAGTACGGGGGTATATATATGAGATATATCCCCAATGGGTACCGACTTTTAGGCGCGGTACTTGGTTACGGCGTACGGCTGCGGACACGGAGGTGCCGGGTTCGATTCCCGGTGATGGCATTTCCGTGTAACCCTTCCACAGTGTGCCACTGTTTGGGTGGAACATGCAAAGGGTAAAGAGTCGCAGCCATATCTTGTGGCTAAATTTTAGCTCGTCGACATACGACGCAGCGCTCTCAAAAATATTCCACATCTTGGCGAATTTGTTTCCACAAGAGTGTGTTAAGCGCTTTGGCAAGAGTGCATGCAACTCTTATGTGACCAGTCTACTGAATGTCGTGCACTTCAGAGATGAATCTCAGTCGGAGCTCTGAGTTCCGCGTAACACAAAGACGATCGAGGCGCCAAAAGTGCCCGTCTCTTGTGTCAATCCGGCTGTCCTTCGTCCACTCACCCTCGTCTCCATAGAACGAGTGTTCGGAGTGCCCCTCGCGAATAAGATCAGCGAGCTTGGGGTTCAAACGCAACGCATTTGGCGTCATAAAGTTCAATTGTGCGCCTTCTAAGAGCGGCTGCGCCCGCCGGCGGCGCAATGGCGACGGCCATGGAGAGGGTTGCACTCTCAGGCCCGTCGGCACTTACCCCCACCTCCTCGTGGTGGGCGTTGATAGCCCTATTGCTGTGCCATGCATGGCACGGTTGGGGGCTAGGCGGGGTGAAAACCACGGCTGCGATCCGCGGATCAACGGATGTCGCCAAGCCTTAGTAAGGAGGGCTTTTTAAAATATTTTTTGTACACCAACTTCAAGATCTCCCGGTCGGCTAGTCCGATATTTCTTTTGGAGGCTAGATACTCCTCGAATACTCTCATATCCACGGGCGGGACCTATATAATATCCGATGAGCTACTTGGCGGCGAGGAGGGTACGGGCGGATCTGAGTTAGCGGCGGGAGTTGGAGCTGGCGGCGGACAACCGGGAAGCAACGCCGGGGCGGGGTGTTCGCTAGGACTCGACAAGCCATTTGAGCCTTGAATCTCCCTTTCGCGCGAGGCGCGAAGATATGCAGGCCGGAGGAGGGTCGCAGAAGGAGGAGCGACACGGTCTAGCGGCGGATGTCCTCAGGATCGACCGCCGCCGGAAAAACCCGGTACGGAGGGTTTCGATAAACATTTCTGCACTCAACATCTTTTGCGGAGCGGCGACCCAATCCGCGTGTTCACCCAGCCCCTCCCCTAGTCGGTTCCCGGTTATCGACATGCTGCATTAGGCAGTGTGCCTAGGGTTATCACAGCAACACACTCTTCGTACAATTGCTCCCCTAGCACCGTAAACCACCGGGGGAGGGTTCGGACGGACACGGCGCGATCACAAAGGTGTTGGAAAACTGACAGGGAAGGAACGGGGACAGGGACTCTCGCACGGAGGCATGAGCGCATGTCGGACACCGCATGAGGCTATGGCCTTCCCTCTTTCCCAGCCTCCGAATGGGGAGAGAAGCCTAAGGTAGAAGGCGAGCTACGACGGGAGGAGCATCGATTATCTCGGACGGGTATGTGCGTGGATCGAGAAGGGGCCGTCTACGACCTGTGCAAGGGGGCTTTTCGCATGCCTTCCCGCCATCTTCGGCACGATTTGAGTGGCACATGAGGAGGGGTCGTTCAGGCCAGACTCGACAATCACATGCTGGCGAGCTTGGCTAACTAGCGCCCTTGCCGATGCTGGACCGCGCCGCGTATCGCGGAGAACAGCGACAATGTACATTTCATACCGTATGCATCAAAATACATGTAGAAGAAAATCATAACTATTGACGTGTATGTTTTAGACGGTATCTCTACTGCCATTGGAGAGGTTGGGATTCGTGGTTCACGGTCTAGCCCTAGCTTATAGGTCCTAGATGGCATAGCAAGGAGGGCCCACAGACAACAGCCGGTCTCACCATGTACTCTTGTAAATATTTCATTTTATTTTATAACATCGGCTGCGATTTCCGTTGTAAATTTTCTTGTGACGGAACCTCGCCATCTCTGTTAGCATTAGCATCCCGTTGCCTAGTACTTATGTACAAGGTAGCTACTTGTCTTCCTAGTATTTAGTGCTATGCTATTAGCGGTACTCTATTCCCTATTAGTGGCGGTCGGCCGGCCCTGCCGGTGCCTTCGCCAGCCGCCTTCTCTCTCCTCACACTTCTCTAGTCACCACAGCCGGCCCCCTTGTGGGGCCGGCACGACCTCCGTGTAACTATCCGTTCCCAACTCTAACATGTTATGGGCCCTTCACCAAGTTACGCTAGAGAAAAGCGTGTGTAAAGCGCTCGGCGTCACGCTAGTCCTACCTACTCCCACGTGAAAGAGAGTAGAGCGTGTGTAAAGCGCTCGGCGCCACGCTAGTAATTCATCGTCCAACCGACACCACGCTTCGCCTTCGAGCTACTTGTCCGCGACTGTCCTACCATCTCCCACGTAAAAAGGAGAAGAGCGTGTGTAAAGCGCCCGGCGCCACGCTCGCCCCGCCCAACTTCCAGTCTTACCTAGCCTTCAGCCTACCGATGCTCTCGACCGTATCTGGTTTTTAAGACCGACCCGCGAAAATTTGGCCCGTGCGTACTTGAATTAGTACTGTTATTGTTTTTTCCCGAGGCAACGCCGCAACGCTCACCTAACTTAGCGAGGAACTTAACTTTCCCACGGCGAAAGGGGGGAGTCAACACGAGCGCCCGTCTATGTTTTTGCGTGCCTACACGCTCCCAACGGCCTTGTTGGCTTTGCTTCTTCCTCGCCGGTCGCTCTCATGCGTCGGCTAATTCGCCCGTGGACAGTTTTTCCCGCTACATGTCAGAATAGTACATTACGCAGTACATTTGGAACCCCTTCTTATCGGTAACTCGCCGGTAGCGGCATGAAGGAATTAATCGCGTCATCCCGGATGTTGAGCAGCAAGGACGTCTTGCACATCTTTGTAACCAAAGACTCAAAAGTGTCCTGAATAGTACTCTTCAACTTACGATAAAGCCACAAACTTTCTAATGGTCCTGAAAACTGGGACGTAACCCCATCGACGGCGTTGTACGAGTCAGCCTTGATGCCCAACATGACAAAACGCTGCATCTCCAACCAATCTTCAAGGTTACGTGCGTTTTGTCCAAACTGGTAGGTGGCGTTAGTTGCAGCCATACGATGCGTCTCAGTGAGCGTTACGTTTTGCCCAACAAAGTCGGATATTGGGGCCGGAACTTCCATGCGTAAATCAGTAGGCGTCTCACCACACATCATATTGACGTAGCCCTTGACAAAAATCCACGTAGGGTCGGAATCAGCAGCCGTAAAACGGGGTTGAAAGAAGAGTTGCATTTATAATGAAGTGTCTTGGTTAATGTAAACATGTCGAGACATCACATCTATTCGAAAAGGTTGCCATTGTGCCACGAAACCAAAATGTTGCAACTCGTATTTACGATGAGAATCCTTAACAATGCCCGTAACATACGAGTCAAAGTTAAACCGTCAATGTCCAATGTAGTCGGAACGACGTAAGAACCATGAGGTTGAACGGTCGACTGAGCGATTACAACATGCTCGACCTTGGCCACCGTACGAAGATTATCATTCACGCACACAACAAAAACAGAAGCCGAGTACACGTAAACATGCTCAAGTTTGTCTCATGGTAAGGAAACTCGAACATAATCACAGCTCAACAAGGTCAAATCACCAACGGGCGCCCGCCGGCGGCGCAGCGGCGGCGGCCCCGGAGAGGGGTGCGCTCGCATGCCCGTCGGCACCTACCTCTACCTCCACGCGGTGGGCGCTGGTAACCCCAAAGCCGTGCTAGGCCTGGCACGGTAGGGGGCTGAACGAGGTACCGACAGCTGCGATCCGTGGGATCAGCAGCTGTCGGGAAGCCCGGTACGGAGGGTTTTGGAAAAAACATAATATCCGTACACCGGCACAAGGATCTCCCGCTTGGCCAGTCCGATATGTCTTTTCCGCGACTAAATACTCGCAGATACTCTCCCGACGATGGGGCGGGGGCGGCGTTTGCGAAATATTTTTTGGCGAAGAAGGGTACGGACGGATGAGCGGAGGGACGAGGGTGTTGGAGCTGGCGGCGGACAGCTGGGAAGCAGCGCTACGGCACGGCGCTCGCTCGCTGCCGCCAGCCCTGCGAGAGCCTTAGGTCTCCCATGGGGGCAAGGCCTGATGCTACGCAGGATGGAGGTGGGTCGCAGCCGGAGGAGCGGCACGGTCTAGCGGCGGCGGTCATTAGGATCACCCGCCGCCGGAAAAGCCCGGTACGGGGGGTTCTTGGAAAAATTCCCGTACCCACCATCTTTTGAGGAGCGGCGACTCGATCCCTGTGTTCTTCCAACCTCTAGTCGGTACCCGGTTATCGACAGGCTGCCTCATGCAGTGTGCCTAGGGTTATCGTAACGGAACACTGCTCATAAAGGCGGCCCCCTTACAACGTAAACCACCGGGGGAGGGTACGGACGGCCACAACGCGATCGGATAGGTAATGGAAACAGACGGAACCAGGACAAGGGATAAGAGAAAATCTGGCCCGGGGGCAGGAGAGCCAGCCGGACACCGTTTGCAGCCTAGTTATTTTCTCTTCACAGCCCCCGAAGGAGGAGAGAAGACTCGGCTAGGTGGCGAGCTGCGTCGGGAGGAGCAACTAATACCTCGGGCGGAGTAGAGCACGGATCGAGACGGGACCGACGACGACCCGAGCGAGGGGGGTTTTTCACTTGCCTTTCCCCCCTGGCTCCGGCACGACCGGAGTCGCACAGGAGCCGAGGTCAGGCAGGTTCGACTCGACCAACTCAAGCTGAACAGCCTTGCTGCTAAGCAACCCCGCAGCGGCTGGAGCATGCCGCGTATCGTGGACACTAGCGACACTTTGTATTTCATACTGTATCCAAAAAAATTATGTATAGATCAGAAAATAATAAATACTTGGATACGGGTATGTTTTAGACGGTGTCGTCACTGCCATTGGAGAGGTTAAGACTCGTGGTTTCACGGTCTACTCCTGCTTATAAGTCCAGTTAGGCATAGTGCAGGGGGGGCCCAGAGACAGCAACCGGTTTTCATTGGTATTGTTGTAAACAATTTCAAATTTCAAATCTCCAACGCTAAGAGTAAGGACGGTTTCCACACACATCTCGCGAATGGCCGCGTCGACATGTTGTTCGTTAGGAAAAACATTACTGGCATTAAACCACTATTTATAGGAACGAGGTTCGCGTGGTAACGCCGGCGGAGGCCCCGGAGGGGGGTGCGCTCGCACGCGTGTCGGCATCTCCTCACCTCCCCGTGGTGGGCGTTGGAAACCCCGCAGCCGTGCCAAGCTTGGCGCGGTAGGGGGCTAAGAGGGCCGGCAGTGCGATCCGCAGCTGTGGGGAGAGGCCATACATAGGGCTTCTTGAAAAAGTAGAATTTCTATACACTGCCGGCGCCAAGATCTCCCGCTCGGGCCGTCCGATGTGTTTTTAAGACTAGATACTACCAAAACACCGTCCCATTTGGGGGGTGGGGCATGTACCTTTAAGACTGTGTGGTGGAGAGGAGGGTACGGACGGATCAGCGGTGGGTTGAGGGTGTTGGATCTAGCGGCGGTAAGCCGGTAAGTAGCGCTAGGGTATGGCGCTCGCTCGATGTCGACCAGCATGCTGACGGCGAGCCGGCCGAAAGGGGACAGCACGGCAACAAAAACGTGGAGGACTGTCGCGACGGGAGGAGTGGCGAGGAGTATTTGAATAATTCTTGCAACCCCGCAGCCTTTTTTGATCCGGCCATTGCAACCGTGCACTATCCCACCGCTACCCACTATCGCTATGCACACCTAATTTAGAGATCGCGAGCCCGGATAAGCGCGGAGGCTCGCACTCGAAACACGGGTGCTCGATGGACGTGCAAACGGTGGGTGGAGGCTGGGAGGGTACGATCGCTGGCTGATTTTCCACACGTACCCGAGTACTAGCACAGAAAAAGCCGGGGATATGGCCGGGAATGTTTTCAGCGCGGCGGCATGAGCGCTAGCTCTTTCTGACTGGCTGTCTCGGTCCCCCACACATGCCCTCGAGGTGACGGGGGACCTCGACTAAGAGGAAAAGTCGCGACAGGAGGAGCGGCTATGACCTTGGGGCGGGGCTTACGGGATGCGACGGCGGGATCAACAAGCAACCGCGTGAGGGGATTTTTGCTCGCCTTTCTCCTTCTTTCTTCGGCAAGACCGAAGTCACGCGGGAGCTAAATTAGGTTGGCCCGTCGACCCTCTCGAACGCCGATCGGCCTAGGCCGGTCGGCGCCCCGGTTCGGTCGGCGTTCGTTGGACATTTCGCGGTAGTTTCAGGGGTTGAAATTATGGGATGTTTGCTCGGAAGGATCCGGATCCCTACTAGCGACGCGGCTTGTTTGTCTCGGGAGATCATACCACCTCGTCGTGTAGGATATTTGTCGACGTGGACAAAACATCCTACCGTCATTAAAGACAGTAATAAATTCCAAATTAATTCCACGCGGTGGGCGCTGGTAACCCCGTCGCCGTGCCATGCTTGGCACGGTATGGGGCTGAACGAGGTACCGACAGCTATAACAAGGCGCCCGCCGGCGGCGCAGCGGCGGCGGCCCCGGAGAGGGGTGCGCTCGCAGGCCCGTCGGCACCTACCTCTACCTCCACGCGGTGGGCGCTGGTAACCCCAAAGCCGTGCCATGCTTGGCACGGTAGGGGGCTGAACGAGGTACCGACAGCTGCGATCCGCGGGATCATCAGCTGTCGGGAAGCCCGGTACGGAGGGTTTTGGAAAAAACATAATATCTGTACACCGGCACAAGGATCTCCCGCTCGGCCAGTCCGATATGTCTTTTCCGCGACTAAATACTCGCAGATACTCTCCCGACGATGGGGCGGGGGCGGCATTTGCGACAATTTTTTTGGCGAAGAAGGGTACGGACGGATGAGCGGAGGGACGAGGGTGTTGGAGCTGGCGGCGGAGCGCTATGGCATGGCGCTCGCTAGCTGCCGCCAGCCTTGCGAGAGCCTTAAGTCTCCCATGGGGGCGAGGCCTGATGCTACGCATGACGGAGGTGGGTCGCAGCCGGAGGGGCGGCACGGTCTGGCGGCGGCGGTCCTTAGGATCACCCGCCGCCGGAAAAGCCCGGTACGGGGGGTTTTTGGAAAAATTCCCGTACCCACCATCTTTTGAGGAGCGGCGACTCGATCCATGTGTTCTACCAACCCCTTCCCTAGTCGGTACCCGGTTATCGACAGGCTGCCTCATGCAGTGTGCCTAGGGTTATCGTAACGGAACACTGCTCATAAAGGCGGCCCCCTAACAACGTAAACCACCGGGGGAGGGTACGGACGGCCACAACGCGATCGGATAGGTGTTGGAAACAGACGGAATACGGCCATGGGACATGAGAAAATCTGGATCGGAGGCAGGAGAGCCAGCCGGACACCGTCTGCAGCCTAGTTATTTTCTCTTCACAGCCCCCGAAGGAGGAGAGAAGACTCGGCTAGGTGGCGAGCTGCGTCGGGAGGAGCAGCTAATACCTCGGGCGGGGTTGAGCACGGATCGAGACGGGACCGACGACGACCTGAGCGAGGGGGGTTTTTCACTTGCCTTCCCCCCCTGGCTTTGGCACGACCGAAGTCGCACATGAGCCGAGGCCACGTAGGTTCGACTCGACCAGCTCAAGCTGAATAGCCTTGCTGATCAGCGACCCCGCAGCGGCTGGAGCATGCCGCGTATCGTGGAGACTAGCGACATTTTATATTTCATGGTTACTTGTATGTTTTGGACGGTGTCGTCACTACCATTGGAGAGGTAGGAACTCGTGGTTTACGGTCTACTCTAGCATATAAGTCCACAAATAACTGGCGTTGAACGGGGGGGGCCAGAGACAGGCAACCGGTTTATATTGGTATTGTTGTAAACAATTTCAATTTCTATATTCAGCTATAACAGACATCCTACCGTCACTAAAGACAGTACTAAGATCCAAAGTATTACTAAAGTACTAATGACCCGAAAGACATGGATGGGTCGGTAGCTCGGATGAGCAACACCAACCGTCTTCGCTCCGGGCTTGGCCTCCCTATGAACGACAGATTGGTGGTCACAGGGCCCGTTGGACAACGGGCACCGATCACCTCCCCCCATCCGAGCATAGCTCACCCAGATCAGTGGATCCGTAGCCACACCAAACGGTAGACACAACAAAGCGCAACTTTCCATCATTTGAATTCAATCTACCACAAGGCTTCCGCGCCACCCGCTTCACAAACACGTCGTGTACTACACACGATACTACGGTACCCCTCCGAGCTCCATCGCTTACAAAACACTACCCCCCACGGATACGGCGCACCACCACGCGCCCCTCCGAGCGTCCGGACATTCAAACCCGACGCCCACGGGAAACAAACCCATGTCCCATCTGACCTCGTCGTGTGCCGCCAACACACGCCAACCACACAAACCATACCCCCTACTCACACACACATCCTTCACAACCCAGACACTGTCTACTACCCGTCGACCACTATGTCTCTGCCCTCCAATCATCTAGAATCCTATAAACATGTCCTACTCAGGGATCGACATGCGCCCCAATCTGCCGACGACCACCTCAGCCCCCGGAGCCG
>JAPMLY010001995.1:0-19767 GCA_026401115.1 Tetraselmis chui
AAATAAACAAAATAAGAGAATAAGCAACGTAAGGAAAAGTTCGCATTTTCCGTGGGAGATATCTGCGACTGGGATGCCGCGAGGCAGAGGCGCCCTTGTCGCTGCGTTTGTTGCTGACCTCTGTGCCACCTTCAGGCGCGTGCGGTACACGTTGGATCAGACGCATGTCACCATCATCAGCCTCATCCGTGATAAGCACGGGTCAGTCATTATGGGCGAAGCGCAGCTGTCGGCGAGTCTCGCGGTTCCGACTATTGAAATAAGCATCGCGGACGAACTGCCAAAACGAAGCGGTTCACGGAATAATATTACAATTGATTACAAATATGCAAGTTAGAATATAATCTCCCAGTGTAATAAACTGAAAATATCTGAAAGAGGCGACTCAAAAACAAATATGATTCCCCGACGTACAAAATCTCGGATGACTATATGACTTATTTGGTTGGGTGTGAAATGAGATGGGATGAATAAACCCCCATTGCAAGAAAAAATAAATTAATAAACAGACAAAAAATTTAATCGGGTATGATGCTTGGTTTGTGACAGACTGGACGCCCAACACCAACCACTTGGGCTTCTACTACGCCAAGTCGCTGGGGCTGTATGCCAAGGCGGGGCTGGACGTCCGCTTCCTCTCTCCCAACGACCCCGTCTACCGCGGCTCATACCTCCCCAACGACGCCAACCTCTCCGTATCGGCGGACAAAGGGGAGCAGAGTGAGTCAGAGGGAGGCAGCAAGGCCAAGGAGTACGCCACCCCATGCTCTCGCGTCGCCGCGGGGCTGGCGTCCTTCGCCATAAACTCGCCAGAAGGTGCGGTGGATACCCAGTTCCCAGTGAATGCTTGTCTGCTTGTTTGTTCATCACTTTGTTTGCTGTTTCAAAGAATGTTCTTGTAAGTACCCGGGTACCTGTATTTCAACTTCGCAATAAATATTGAACACTTTCGTCTGTGTACCCGTACAGGTACTGATACTTGTATGTCAGGTAGTGGGTATATATGTATGTACGGGTAAGTAATTTAATCAACTATTTCGCTTAAAGCAACTAGATGAATGTCTTTCGTGCAAGTTGCAGAGCATTATCAATCGAATATCAAAATATTTCAAATGTAAAGCAAAACTTGTAAGTGGGTTAAATTTCAACACCGCGGCGTATGTTAATTGGCTTTTAGGGCTTAGGGTTTCAGGGTTATGGTACTTCAAATTTGACTTCTGAAATGAAGACAAGTTTCGTTTTTTGGTCTTCAACTCTTGCAATGCGATTTTCGGGACGTGACTTTACCTGAGCGCGGCCTTCATTTCGATGTCGACGCCTAAAATAGCTGTTTACACGTTGTGCTCTCAAAAGCTTCTGTTCAGCAGTGCAATCGGTAGTTAGTATCCATCGAAGCGGCACAAATGCGCAACGTAAGACTGTATCGTGCTTGTGAATGTACGAACTGAGGCCGTCTTGCCCTGAGAAGAGCTCACCGCACGTGTATGTAAATAGCGGCGACAATAGTTGTTTTCTGATTGGTATGTTCTAATTCGTGTTGAGATCAGGGAGTGCGCAGATCGCTTGTTTACAACATTCCAGTCATATTGTATTAACATGCAGTGTTTGAATTTAGACTGGTGATTATTAGTATGTGTTACCAACCCGTACTCCTCGTTTGGATTTCTTTAATTCAGATTGAGCATCGAGCACGCTGTTTTAGATTTATTAGGTATTGCTGTTTTATTATTGTGCCGTTTCATATTCTCGCTCACAGTGAACCTGTCGAGGTTGCCACTGTTCCGTTTTGACGGTCGTCACACGCAGGAGTGGTGAACTGGAACACCGCGCCCGGGCGTCCAGCGCTCAAGGCGGTGGCGGCGATTTTACAGAACCAGAGTTCCGCCATTGTGACGACAAAGGCGAGCGGGCTGACACGACCGGCGGACCTCGACGGCAAGGTATACGCCAGTTACGCCGCTCGCTTCGAAGGGCGGATCGTGCAGCAGATGATCGTCGCCGACGGCGGCCGCGGCGAGTTCGAAGAGTCCACGCCGCCTATGCTCGGCATTTTCGACACCATTCTCGCCGGCAAGGCCGACGCGACCTGGGTTTTCATGGGCTGGGAAGGCGTCGTGGCCAAGCGCGCCGGCGTCGAGCTGAATGCCTTCTACCCACAGGTTCGTCACTCGCCTCTCGACGCCCCCGTCCACTTCTGACATTTTTCATATGTGGAGCATTCATGATTTTTGCTCTTGTTGAGCAGCATGCGTAACGCACTATCCACAGACGAAAAGAAAATGTGACCGCGCCTCATCACATCGCCTCCATTAAGAGTAAGGCGATTAAGCTTTTTATTTAATGTCTTAGTAGATCTCTCTCAAAAGAATGTGTGTGGGGGAGGGGGGGATGTTATTCAGAATATATTTCCTTTTCCTGAAGTACTGAGAGTTGCCTAAACTTTTATCTCCCCATCACTAAAGCTCTATCTTCAAATAAAACCGGGAAACCTAACCTCGTCGTCATGTTGTTGCCGTGTTGCAGTGCTCAGGACCTGAACGTATATGTCATTCGGAGTACTTGAATAATGGGTGGGCCGAAAGTAGGTTTGCAAACGGGGGGCGAAAGAATAAAGGGGACCGCCACCTGAAACAATCAATAAAAACTTGTTCGCCAAATGACTGAAATCTTATCGGTCAATTCTCATGTACATATCTCAATAGGCACTCACCAAAATTGTATTCGCCGGGCACCTTTCGTCGTGTAGAGATTATGCCCCACGGGCTGTGCTTACCGGCAGTTTCGATTCATATGAAGCATGTTTGATGAAACTGATGCGCGTGTGCTCGACGGGGCGGTTATCGCAGGATTTCGGCGTCCCGTACCCATATGCGCCCTGCCTCGTTGCACACCCCGACACGCTGGCACAAAACGCGGAGATGGTATCCAAATTCCTCGCCGCCTCGTCAGAGGGGTGGATTGCTGCGGCGGCGTCGCCGAACGAAGCGGCCAAGGCGTTGGTCAATCTGGCCAAGGAAGAAGCGGGAGTTGAGCTGGAGGCGGGGCTGGTGGCCGATAGCGCCGAGTTTGTGTCGACCCGTTGCCTCGACGACTCTGGCCATTGGGGCGTAATGGAGTCAAAGAAATGGGGCGATTACATCGATTGGCTGGTCGACAGCGGGCTGCTGACCACTGCAATGCAGTCGAGACACCCGGACGTCGCCGCTGACCGTGTCACATTGAATGATCTGCGCGCGGGACGCGCCGGGAAGCCCATCCCACGCGAGAGTGTTCCGACCGTGTTCACCAACGACTTTCTGCCTCGCCCGTAGTCAGCCCGTCGCTACGGATTTTGAAAGCAGAGATTAAACGCCGGCGTATCCCGGAAGAAGTGATGCTGTGGAAAAAGTAACACTCGCCCGCCGAGGACCGAGTATAGATAGACCCCGACAACCCTCTTCTCCCTTTTCCCCCACTAGCACCGACGTGCTTACCCGTGTTGTCACCTAGAAGGCTTGAAATAAAGAGGAACAAGTTGCATAGCGCAGGGCAGGTTTCACGGGCGGGGTATGCTCGACAGTGTGCATTCGTAGTTCGAACGTCTCTCCAAGAACAAGCAAACATGTCGATGATTCGAGTGGAATTGCGTGCTTCTTTTGAAAGAGGAACATAGTTGCATACTGCAGAGCCGTCGTCTTTCTCGCGGGCGGGTTGGTAGCGGCCGGGTATGCTCAAATATGTGCATGCGTAGTTCGAACCCTCCAAGATCAAGCGCACATGTTGATTAAATCGGAATCGCGTGCTTCTTGAATAGCACAGAGGCGGAAATCTTGCTCAGGGGACGTCGTAGACGCCCTTGGCTCTCAGAATCCTCGCAAACCAGTCGTAAGCCCTGTAAGTGAGATAGTGAGACAACATTTACTGTCAGTGATTGCGAATTAGAGGGAAAAAAAGAAGGAAACGCAACGAATACGGGTACGCGTAGTTTCGAGCCGAGCGAAAAAGCACCGACTAAAAAAATACGATCGGAACTGTTCATCAGCACAGCGGAGCGTTGCCCGTACTTGCACCACTCCCAGAAGGAGACGCAGCCGGCACCGGCATTGGCCTCAATCTTCAGGAATTGCTGCGCCACGCTGGACACTTCCCACCCCCGCAGCCCCTGCTCGCACGGATAGCTGTCAGAAACACGCCCAACTAACTGGATTCAGTTAATACCACATCTGACGTCTTTGTGTCTTCATGAGTGGTTTCATCGACCTACTCTTGATTATAATTCTTCAATCGCTCACGAAACATGCATAACAGTGCTTTGATTTGGTTTGCGCGTAATGAAATGTCAACAGAGAGAAAAGGACGTTGCCGACACAGATTTTTTGGGGGCTAAGCACATTATTTTCCGTGAAGGCAGTGCGGGGTTAGAGTTCAATGGCTTCAATGGCAAACTTGAGATGTTTTAAGAATTCAAAAAATGAGCAAAAGGACAAGGTCAACAGTGTTTTGCATTGGTGTTTACAGTTTACACATTTACTACCATATTCATTAATTCAATAAGAATGAGCCGCCACCAGCCATCTCATACACTTTTCACAACGAAAAACATAACATGTAATGCAAATTCGACGCTTAGTATTTCCGTGAGAGATTAATTCGCACACAAGGGCCGAAATACAGCGAGCTCGCTTATCTCTGCAGTCAGCAGATAATTGGGCAGCGATGGGAGTTGAAAACACAATGGGCCGGACAAAACGCGGCTCTGATTTTTAGTTATATTCATCGGCGTTCATTTAGCAAATTGACGTTGACCCTCACTAGGTCGTGCAAACAAAACACAGGTTTTGCACCCCTGATTTCCCGTCAACAGAGTACATGAACATGGTAATTGCTTACACCAAGCATATTATCTGTAACGCAAATTCGATATTGTTCCAGTTGTGTACTTGGGAAAAAGTAAATGGGGAGTCAAAGGAATCTAGGGACAGAATGTGGTAGAAATCGTGTACACGTGAATTCAAAGAGTCTATATGAAAACAAATTCCAGACAATTTTTTGAATCAGTCGTCACGACAGCCAAGTTTGTAATCAGCATGTAGTGTTTGCCAATTCAATTGAGTATCCACGGAGAAAAAAAATTCCGGTATTTTTCGTCGAAACCAAAAATGTATGTAATCGGACAGTCTAAAAAAATATACTCTACATTGGTCACTTTTCTGCTAAGCTTAGCCCCGAGTCTCAACTTAATGTTGGCTGACATTGGTCTTTGATATTTGAAAAACGCAAAGCCGCGATTCGTATTAGAGGAAGATTCGCCGGTGGAAGATTCCGGTATCCCGTACAGTTTGAGATTCTACGCCGAATCTGGGTGGCGGCTGGGACCCAATTCGTATTTCACAGGCAAGATTCTGTGTATTATTACGGGTACTTTCATATGTACTATTTGAAAATCATATGAACTGTTGCCAGCTCGCGCATGCCTGTCTTGCGAGCACGAGCTGCCTAGTGCAGTTCCAGTTTTTCGCCTTCAATAGCTCAAGTGAGTAGTCATCTCCGACCTTACTCTATATTTTCTGGCTCACCATGTCGCGCTTTTCATGGAAGAATGTGTGTTTGCTTTAGCGATGGCTTTCATTACCCCAGTTGCTATCGCGGCGGGGACAAGCAACGTCGGCGACCTCGCCGAGTTGGAAGCAAGCATACAACTCGGTCAACTTCTTGCGTTGGTGAGCGCGCTTGCTGCTAGACTTTTCAGACGTCGGAGGCGTTCAGGCAAGGTTCCTCATCATGGCGGGACAGAAGTTCATGGTCGTATGCGTATAGGATCGGGGACCCGTTCACGCAAACGTAAGGGGACACCGCGCCGACCTTGACTGAATGGGCTACACGCGTGGCGCCTTCGGTCGCCGTCAAGACCAACAAGCAATGCATACCCAGTTTTGTCTTCGATCTTGCTGTGCATTGACTGCACAACAACATTTTTTGAATGCCTCCAATGCACCTGCTCGCTCCCTTTTGTTTTCCTGATGTGCCTCAATGTAATGCTGAAACAGCAACCTTTTTTTGAATGCCCCCAATGCACATGCTCGCTCCCTTTTGTTTTCCTGCTGTGCCTCAATGTAATGCTGAAACAGCAACAGTTTTTTTGAATGCCTCCAATGCACCTGCTCGCCCCCTTTTGTTTTCCTGCTGTGCCTCAATGTAATGCTGAAACAGCAACAGTTTTTTTGAATGCCCCCAATGCACCTGCTCGCCCCCTTTTGTTTTCCTGCTGTGCCTCAATGTAATGCTGAAACAGCAACAGTTTTCTTGAATGCCCCCAATGCACATGCTCGCTCCCTTTTGTTTTCCTGCTGTGCCTCAATGTAATGTTGAAACAGCAACAGTTTTTTTGAATGCCTCCAATGCACCTGCTCGCCCCCTTTTGTTTTCCTGCTGTGCCTCAATGTAATGCTGAAACAGCAACAGTTTTCTTGAATGCCCCCAATGCACCTGGTCGCTCCCTTTTGTTTTCCTGATGTGCCTCAATGTAATGCTGAAACAGCAACAGTTTTTTGGAATGCCCCCAATGCACCTGCTCGCCCCCTTTTGTTTTCCTGCTGTGCCTCAATGTAATGTTGAAACAGCAACAGTTTTTTTGAATGCCCCCAATGCACCTGCTCGCCCCCTTTTGTTTTCCTGCTGTGCATCATTGTAATGTTGAAACAGCAACAGTTTTTTTTGAATGCCTCCAATGCACCTGCTCGCTCCCTTTTGTTTTCCTGATGTGCCTCAATGTAATGCTGAAACAGCAACCTTTTTTTGAATGCCCCCAATGCACATGCTCGCTCCCTTTTGTTTTCCTACTATGCATCAATGTAATGCGTAAACAAAAATAAGTTTTTGGAAGCAATAACATTCGATACAATTCCAATGCTTCTTACATGTCGTCAATACTAGCTTCACAAGGTGTGGCAGGATTACCACTAGTTTTGTTGGACATAGAGCTACATGGTTGGATTGACTTTGGTGTAGCTGAATTGATCAAGTGTGCAACAAGTTCCTCTTTTTGTGCTGCATCAGTGACAAACGGCATCAAGGCATCTAGAATATTCTGGCGGTGGTTGCAAGCATCCACACTAGCGCGATCCCATATTACCTTTCCGTTCGGCTTGGTCTCGCAGCGCCACTTGATGCTTTCGGCGAGGACGGGATTATCCGAACTAACATTTACATACCATTTTCCAGCAGCTGGCATCGCGTTGGCGCGGGCTTTGTACTCCTTTGCGGCGTGACGCCACAGGTCTGCGGATTCTTATTCGCCCCAATCCTCCGATGCCGCAAGCGCCGCGCCCACCGCGCATACCGCCTCGCAAACCTTCCAGTTCCACGGGCACCGCGGATCGTTAGAAGTGCCCCCCCTAGGGATCCTGAACCTGCGCGCAAATGTCTAAAGAAGTGGGACATGAAAGGTGGGAAGTGATATGGATAGATGTAAGAACGTTTCCTCCGAGAACTACGGAAGGCGCGGGTGGGAAAGGGATGATGGGGCAACGCCGACATACCAACACCCTCCGAGGAGACGCTCGCTCGCTCTCCGCCAACGTCCATAGTGCACCTCTTTCTACCGCCGCGTGCTCAAAGGACTTGGGTTGCTTGAGGGTAGAAGAGGACTTCCACTATAATGAAGAGATCAGCCGCCACAGGTACTCGCTCGGTGGCTAGTTCAGCGATAGAAGGCATTTTGATTCTCTCGCCAGCACGGATATTTTCTGTACATGATGCGGGTAATATTCGGCCCAAGCAGAATAATCCATATGGCAAGATTCCAAACCGAGATTCCGGAATCTTGCCAGTATCTGAGATGGAAAAAAGCAAGATCGGATCCTCGGGCTTAGGTTTTTTCTTCCTTTCTTTCTTTTTCTTGCTTGGTGGCCTCCACTGCTTTTTCTTGTAAGAAATTTTTAAAGTTAAAAAAGCAAGATCGAAGATTTTTCTTCCCATCTTGTTAATACGAATCGGGTATAAATCCATTATTCTCGGGGGAAGATACAGAATAAAGAATCTTCCTCTAATACGAATCGCGGCTTGAGGACACCAGCAGGGTGTGCAGTAGGCGTTCAGAATAAATAATGGGTCGTCCAACGCTAATTAATGTATCGGATCTGATGGCTGGTTGCATCACCACTACTTGTGTACAACATAGCTTGGAAGATCACGTCCAAGATCCGTGCTGCGTGCTCCCATAACATAAATCGTTCCGAACGGAAAAGGCCAACTCAGCATCTCTAGCATCTGCTATTCCCCATCTCACATTTAACTTAAACGGTAGCTGCGCAATATGGGGGACTCTTTGACACCGGTGACGGTCGCCCTCGGTAACCCCCTTCGCTTCGCCCCCCTGCCCTGCCCGTCAGCGCTCGTTTTCATCACAACGCTCGTTTGCGCTCATTCAACCTGGCGTATGTATTTCGACATGTATTTCATTCCAATACCAGCTAGCTTGACTAGTATATTTCTAGCCGTGGGCTCCAATGAGGGTTTTGCGCTTCAGACCTGCCACTGAATCCCGGATCGCGTGTTTCTTCTACAGTACAATTATTTTTGGTATGATACTTAGCATTTTGGAATTGTCGTTTTTTCCTCTAATCTGTACATTTCCGCTTTTTGGGGGGCCGGAACCTCGACCGCGAGCTGGTAAAAGTGAGCTGGTTCAAAGTAGCGTATAGTGTCGGATGCTTTGATGGTATGTGTTGATTATGCTCAGCACGGACTGACTGCAAGGCACAGCGTCAGACAGGCAACCCGGCAAGCGTCAACACATCAGACGGACAACGAATAAGTTATAACTGCATGATACCATCAACCCAATTGCTTACATTAGGGTGAAATAATAAGAGAATAAACAACGTATGGAAAAGTTCGCATTTTTCGTGGGAGATATCTGAAACTGGGATGCCGCGAGGCAGAGGCGCCCTTGTTGCAGCGTTTGTTGCTGACCTCTGTGCCACCTTCAGACTACGTGCGGTACACGTTGGATCAGGCGCATATCACCATCATCAGCGTCATCCGTGATAAGCACGGGTCAGTCATTATGGGCGAAGCGCAGCTGTCGGCGAGTCTCGCAGTTTCGACTATTAAAATGAGCAACGCCGACGAATGTAACTGCTGTAAACAGAAGTGGTTCACCGAATAATATTACCATTGATAACAAAGAAAATTGGAATAACATCTCCCAGCATAAACTGAAAATATCGGAAAGAGGCGACTCAAAACAAATATGATTCCCCGACGTACAAAATCTCGGATGACTATGACTTATTTGGTTGGGTGTGAAATGAGATGGGATGAATATACAATATACCCCCAAGAATAAATTAATTAATAAACAGACAAAAAAAATAATCAGGTGTGATGCTTGGTTTGTGACAGACTGGACGCCCAACACCAACCACTTGGGCTTCTACTACGCCAAGTCGCTGGGGCTGTATGCCAAGGCGGGGCTGGACGTCCGCTTCCTCTCCCCCAACGACCCCGTCTACCGCGGCTCCTACCTCCCCAACGACGCCAACCTCTCCGTATCGGCGGGCGAAGGGGAGCAGAGTGAGTCAGAGGGAGGCAGCAAGGCCAAGGAGTACGCCACCCCATGCTCTCGCGTCGCCGCGGGGCTGGCGTCCTTCGCCATAAACTCGCCAGAAGGTGCGGTGGATACCCAGTTCCCAGTGAATGCTTGTCTGCTTGTTTGTTCATCACTTTGTTTGCTGTTTCAAAGAATGTTCTTGTAAGTACCCGGGTACCTGTATTTCAACTTCGCAATAAATATTGAACACTTTCGTCTGTGTACCCGTACAGGTACTGATACTTGTATGTCAGGTAGTGGGTATATATGTATGTACGGGTAAGTAATTTAATCAACTATTTCGCTTAAAGCAACTAGATGAATGTCTTTCGTGCAAGTTGCAGAGCATTATCAATCGAATATCAAAATATTTCAAATGTAAAGCAAAACTTGTAAGTGGGTTAAATTTCAACACCGCGGCGTATGTTAATTGGCTTTTAGGGCTTAGGGTTTCAGGGTTCTAGTACTTCAAATTTGACTTCTGAAATGAAGACAAGTTTCGTTTTTTGGTCTTCAACTCTTGCAATGCGATTTTCGGGACGTGACTTTACCTGAGCGCGGCCTTCATCTCGATGTCGACGCCTAAAATAGCTGTTTACACGTTGTGCTCTCAAAAGCTTCTGTTCAGCAGTCCAATCGGTAGTATCCATCGAAGCGGCACAAATGCGCAACGTAAGACTGTATCGTGCTTGTGAATGTACTGACTCAGGCCATCTTGCCCTGAGAAGAGCTCACCGCACGCGTATGTAAATAGCGGCGGCAATAGTTGTTTTCTTAATAATATGTTCTAATTCGTATTGAGATCAGGGAGTGCGCAGATCGCTTGTTTACAACATTCCAGTCATATTGTATTAACATGCAGTTTTTGAATTTAGACTGGTGATTATTAGTATGTGTTACCAACCCGTACTCCTCATTTGGATTTCCTTAATTCAGATTGAGCATCGAACACGCTGTTTTATATTTATTAGGTATTGCTGTTTTATTATTGTGCCGTTTCATATTCCCGCTCACAGTTAACCTGTCGAGGTTGCCACTGTTCCGTTTTGACGGTCGTCACACGCAGGAGTGGTGAACTGGAACACCGCGCCCGGGCGTCCAGCGCTCAAGGCGGTGGCGGCGATTTTACAGAACCAGAGTTCCGCCATTGTGACGACAAAGGCGAGCGGGCTGACACGACCGGCGGACCTCGACGGCAAGGTATACGCCAGTTACGCCGCTCGCTTCGAAGGGCGGATCGTGCAGCAGATGATCGTCGCCGACGGCGGCCGCGGCGAGTTCGAAGAGTCCACGCCGCCTATGCTCGGCATTTTCGACACCATTCTCGCCGGCAAGGCCGACGCGACCTGGGTTTTCATGGGCTGGGAAGGCGTCGTGGCCAAGCGCGCCGGCGTCGAGCTGAATGCCTTCTACCCACAGGTTCGTCACTCGCCTCTCGACGCCCCCGTCCACTTCTGACATTTTTCATATGTGGAGCATTCATGATTTTTGCTCTTGTTGAGCAGCATGCGTAACGCACTATCCACAGACGAAAAGAAAATGTGACCGCGCCTCATCACATCGCCTCCATTAAGAGTAAGGCGATTAAGCTTTTTATTTAATGTCTTAGTAGATCTCTCTCAAAAGAATGTGTGTGGGGGAGGGGGGGATGTTATTCAGAATATATTTCCTTTTCCTGAAGTACTGAGAGTTGCCTAAACTTTTATCTCCCCATCACTAAAGCTCTATCTTCAAATAAAACCGGGAAACCTAACCTCGTCGTCATGTTGTTGCCGTGTTGCAGTGCTCAGGACCTGAACGTATATGTCATTCGGAGTACTTGAATAATGGGTGGGCCGAAAGTAGGTTTGCAAACGGGGGGCGAAAGAATAAAGGGGACCGCCACCTGAAACAATCAATAAAAACTTGTTCGCCAAATGACTGAAATCTTATCGGTCAATTCTCATGTACATATCTCAATAGGCACTCACCAAAATTGTATTCGCCGGGCACCTTTCGTCGTGTAGAGATTATGCCCCACGGGCTGTGCTTACCGGCAGTTTCGATTCATATGAAGCATGTTTGATGAAACTGATGCGCGTGTGCTCGACGGGGCGGTTATCGCAGGATTTCGGCGTCCCGTACCCATATGCGCCCTGCCTCGTTGCACACCCCGACACGCTGGCACAAAACGCGGAGATGGTATCCAAATTCCTCGCCGCCTCGTCAGAGGGGTGGATTGCTGCGGCGGCGTCGCCGAACGAAGCGGCCAAGGCGTTGGTCAATCTGGCCAAGGAAGAAGCGGGAGTTGAGCTGGAGGCGGGGCTGGTGGCCGATAGCGCCGAGTTTGTGTCGACCCGTTGCCTCGACGACTCTGGCCATTGGGGCGTAATGGAGTCAAAGAAATGGGGCGATTACATCGATTGGCTGGTCGACAGCGGGCTGCTGACCACTGCAATGCAGTCGAGACACCCGGACGTCGCCGCTGACCGTGTCACATTGAATGATCTGCGCGCGGGACGCGCCGGGAAGCCCATCCCACGCGAGAGTGTTCCGACCGTGTTCACCAACGACTTTCTGCCTCGCCCGTAGTCAGCCCGTCGCTACGGATTTTGAAAGCAGAGATTAAACGCCGGCGTATCCCGGAAGAAGTGATGCTGTGGAAAAAGTAACACTCGCCCGCCGAGGACCGAGTATAGATAGACCCCGACAACCCTCTTCTCCCTTTTCCCCCACTAGCACCGACGTGCTTACCCGTGTTGTCACCTAGAAGGCTTGAAATAAAGAGGAACAAGTTGCATAGCGCAGGGCAGGTTTCACGGGCGGGGTATGCTCGACAGTGTGCATTCGTAGTTCGAACGTCCCTCCAAGAACAAGCAAACATGTCAATGATTCGAGTGGAATCGCGTGCTTCTTTTGAAAGAGGAACATAGTTGCATACTGCAGAGCCGTCGTCTTTCTCGCGGGCGGGTTGGTAGCGGCCGGGTATGCTCAAATATGTGCATGCGTAGTTCGAACCCTCCAAGATCAAGCGCACATGTTGATTAAATCGGAATCGCGTGCTTCTTGAATAGCACAGAGGCGGAAATCTTGCTCAGGGGACGTCGTAGACGCCCTTGGCTCTCAGAATCCTCGCAAACCAGTCGTAAGCCCTGTAAGTGAGATAGTGAGACAACATTTACTGTCAGTGATTGCGAATTAGAGGGAAAAAAAGAAGGAAACGCAACGAATACGGGTACGCGTAGTTTCGAGCCGAGCGAAAAAGCACCGACTAAAAAAATACGATCGGAACTGTTCATCAGCACAGCGGAGCGTTGCCCGTACTTGCACCACTCCCAGAAGGAGACGCAGCCGGCACCGGCATTGGCCTCAATCTTCAGGAATTGCTGCGCCACGCTGGACACTTCCCACCCCCGCAGCCCCTGCTCGCACGGATAGCTGTCAGAAACACGCCCAACTAACTGGATTCAGTTAATACCACATCTGACGTCTTTGTGTCTTCATGAGTGGTTTCATCGACCTACTCTTGATTATAATTCTTCAATCGCTCACGAAACATGCATAACAGTGCTTTGATTTGGTTTGCGCGTAATGAAATGTCAACAGAGAGAAAAGGACGTTGCCGACACAGATTTTTTGGGGGCTAAGCACATTATTTTCCGTGAAGGCAGTGCGGGGTTAGAGTTCAATGGCTTCAATGGCAAACTTGAGATGTTTTAAGAATTCAAAAAATGAGCAAAAGGACAAGGTCAACAGTGTTTTGCATTGGTGTTTACAGTTTACACATTTACTACCATATTCATTAATTCAATAAGAATGAGCCGCCACCAGCCATCTCATACACTTTTCACAACGAAAAACATAACATGTAATGCAAATTCGACGCTTAGTATTTCCGTGAGAGATTAATTCGCACACAAGGGCCGAAATACAGCGAGCTCGCTTATCTCTGCAGTCAGCAGATAATTGGGCAGCGATGGGAGTTGAAAACACAATGGGCCGGACAAAACGCGGCTCTGATTTTTAGTTATATTCATCGGCGTTCATTTAGCAAATTGACGTTGACCCTCACTAGGTCGTGCAAACAAAACACAGGTTTTGCACCCCTGATTTCCCGTCAACAGAGTACATGAACATGGTAATTGCTTACACCAAGCATATTATCTGTAACGCAAATTCGATATTGTTCCAGTTGTGTACTTGGGAAAAAGTAAATGGGGAGTCAAAGGAATCTAGGGACAGAATGTGGTAGAAATCGTGTACACGTGAATTCAAAGAGTCTATATGAAAACAAATTCCAGACAATTTTTTGAATCAGTCGTCACGACAGCCAAGTTTGTAATCAGCATGTAGTGTTTGCCAATTCAATTGAGTATCCACGGAGAAAAAAAATTCCGGTATTTTTCGTCGAAACCAAAAATGTATGTAATCGGACAGTCTAAAAAAATATACTCTACATTGGTCACTTTTCTGCTAAGCTTAGCCCCGAGTCTCAACTTAATGTTGGCTGACATTGGTCTTTGATATTTGAAAAACGCAAAGCCGCGATTCGTATTAGAGGAAGATTCGCCGGTGGAAGATTCCGGTATCCCGTACAGTTTGAGATTCTACGCCGAATCTGGGTGGCGGCTGGGACCCAATTCGTATTTCACAGGCAAGATTCTGTGTATTATTACGGGTACTTTCATATGTACTATTTGAAAATCATATGAACTGTTGCCAGCTCGCGCATGCCTGTCTTGCGAGCACGAGCTGCCTAGTGCAGTTCCAGTTTTTCGCCTTCAATAGCTCAAGTGAGTAGTCATCTCCGACCTTACTCTATATTTTCTGGCTCACCATGTCGCGCTTTTCATGGAAGAATGTGTGTTTGCTTTAGCGATGGCTTTCATTACCCCAGTTGCTATCGCGGCGGGGACAAGCAACGTCGGCGACCTCGCCGAGTTGGAAGCAAGCATACAACTCGGTCAACTTCTTGCGTTGGTGAGCGCGCTTGCTGCTAGACTTTTCAGACGTCGGAGGCGTTCAGGCAAGGTTCCTCATCATGGCGGGACAGAAGTTCATGGTCGTATGCGTATAGGATCGGGGACCCGTTCACGCAAACGTAAGGGGACACCGCGCCGACCTTGACTGAATGGGCTACACGCGTGGCGCCTTCGGTCGCCGTCAAGACCAACAAGCAATGCATACCCAGTTTTGTCTTCGATCTTGCTGTGCATTGACTGCACAACAACATTTTTTGAATGCCCCCAATGCACATGCTCGTCCCCGTTTGTTTTCCTGCTGTGCATCAATGTAATGTTGAAACAGCAACAGTTTTTTTGAATGCCCCCAATGCACCTGCTCGCCCCCTTTTGTTTTCCTGTTGTGCCTCAATGTAATGCTGAAACAGCAACAGTTTTCTTGAATGCCCCCAATGCACCTGCTCGCTCCCTTTTGTTTTCCTGTTGTGCCTCAATGTAATGCTGAAACAGCAACAGTTTTTTGGAATGCCCCCAATGCACCTGCTCGCCCCCTTTTGTTTTCCTGCTGTGCATCATTGTAATGTTGAAACAGCAACAGTTTTTTTTGAATGCCTCCAATGCACCTGCTCGCTCCCTTTTGTTTTCCTGATGTGCCTCAATGTAATGCTGAAACAGCAACCTTTTTTTGAATGCCCCCAATGCACATGCTCGCTCCCTTTTGTTTTCCTGATGTGCCTCAATGTAATGCTGAAACAGCAACAGTTTTTTGGAATGCCCCCAATGCACCTGCTCGCTCCCTTTTGTTTTCCTGCTGTGCCTCAATGTAATGTTGAAACAGCAACAGTTTTTTTGAATGCCCCCAATGCACCTGCTCGCCCCCTTTTGTTTTCCTGTTGTGCCTCAATGTAATGCTGAAACAGCAACAGTTTTTTGGAATGCCCCCAATGCACCTGCTCGCTCCCTTTTGTTTTCCTGTTGTGCCTCAATGTAATGCTGAAACAGCAACAGTTTTTTGGAATGCCCCCAATGCACCTGCTCGCCCCCTTTTGTTTTCCTGCTGTGCATCATTGTAATGTTGAAACAGCAACAGTTTTTTTGAATGCCCCCAATGCACCTGCTCGCTCCCTTTTGTTTTCCTGATGTGCCTCAATGTAATGCTGAAACAGCAACCTTTTTTTGAATGCCCCCAATGCACATGCTCGCTCCCTTTTGTTTTCCTGATGTGCCTCAATGTAATGCTGAAACAGCAACAGTTTTCTTGAATGCCCCCAATGCACCTGCTCGCTCCCTTTTGTTTTCCTGCTGTGCCTCAATGTAATGCTGAAACAGCAACAGTTTTTTGGAATGCCCCCAATGCACCTGCTCGCTCCCTTTTGTTTTCCTGCTGTGCATCATTGTAATGTTGAAACAGCAACAGTTTTTTTTGAATGCCTCCAATGCACCTGCTCGCTCCCTTTTGTTTTCCTGATGTGCCTCAATGTAATGCTGAAACAGCAACAGTTTTCTTGAATGCCCCCAATGCACCTGCTCGCTCCCTTTTGTTTTCCTGCTGTGCCTCAATGTAATGTTGAAACAGCAACAGTTTTTTTGAATGCCCCCAATGCACCTGCTCGCCCCCTTTTGTTTTCCTGTTGTGCCTCAATGTAATGCTGAAACAGCAACAGTTTTTTGGAATGCCCCCAATGCACCTGCTCGCCCCCTTTTGTTTTCCTGCTGTGCCTCAATGTAATGCTGAAACAGCAGCAGTTTTCTTGAATGCCCCCAATGCACCTGCTCGCTCCCTTTTGTTTTCCTGTTGTGCCTCAATGTAATGCTGAAACAGCAACAGTTTTTTGGAATGCCCCCAATGCACCTGCTCGCCCCCTTTTGTTTTCCTGCTGTGCCTCAATGTAATGCTGAAACAACAACCTTTTTTTGAATGCCTCCAATGCACATGCTCGCTCCCTTTTGTTTTCCTGATATGCCTCAATGTAATGCTGAAACAGCAACAGTTTTTTTGAATGCCCCCAATGCACCTGCTCGCTCCCTTTTGTTTTCCTGCTGTGCCTCAATGTAATGTTGAAACAGCAACAGTTTTTTTGAATGCCCCCAATGCACCTGCTCGCTCCCTTTTGTTTTCCTGCTGTGCCTCAATGTAATGATGAAAGAGCAACAGTTTTTTGGAATGCCCCCAATGCACCTGCTCGCCCCCTTTTGTTTTCCTGCTGTGCCTCAATGTAATGCTGAAACAGCAACAGTTTTCTTGAATGCCCCCAATGCACCTGCTCGCTCCCTTTTGTTTTCCTGATGTGCCTCAATGTAATGCTGAAACAGCAACAGTTTTTTGGAATGCCCCCAATGCACCTGCTCGCCCCCTTTTGTTTTCCTGATGTGCCTCAATGTAATGCTGAAACAGCAACAGTTTTCTTGAATGCCCCCAATGCACCTGCTCGCTCCCTTTTGTTTTCCTGATGTGCCTCAATGTAATGCTGAAACAGCAACAGTTTTTTGGAATGCCCCCAATGCACCTGCTCGCTCCCTTTTGTTTTCCTGATGTGCCTCAATGTAATGCTGAAACAGCAACAGTTTTTTGGAATGCCCCCAATGCACCTGCTCGCTCCCTTTTGTTTTCCTGCTGTGCATCATTGTAATGTTGAAACAGCAACAGTTTTTTTTGAATGCCTCCAATGCACCTGCTCGCTCCCTTTTGTTTTCCTGATGTGCCTCAATGTAATGCTGAAACAGCAACAGTTTTCTTGAATGCCCCCAATGCACCTGCTCGCTCCCTTTTGTTTTCCTGCTGTGCCTCAATGTAATGTTGAAACAGCAACAGTTTTTTTGAATGCCCCCAATGCACCTGCTCGCCCCCTTTTGTTTTCCTGTTGTGCCTCAATGTAATGCTGAAACAGCAACAGTTTTTTGGAATGCCCCCAATGCACCTGCTCGCCCCCTTTTGTTTTCCTGCTGTGCCTCAATGTAATGCTGAAACAGCAGCAGTTTTCTTGAATGCCCCCAATGCACCTGCTCGCTCCCTTTTGTTTTCCTGTTGTGCCTCAATGTAATGCTGAAACAGCAACAGTTTTTTGGAATGCCCCCAATGCACCTGCTCGCCCCCTTTTGTTTTCCTGCTGTGCATCATTGTAATGTTGAAACAGCAACAGTTTTTTTTGAATGCCTCCAATGCACCTGCTCGCTCCCTTTTGTTTTCCTGATGTGCCTCAATGTAATGCTGAAACAGCAACCTTTTTTTGAATGCCCCCAATGCACATGCTCGCTCCCTTTTGTTTTCCTGCTGTGCCTCAATGTAATGCTGAAACAGCAACAGTTTTTTTGAATGCCTCCAATGCACCTGCTCGCCCCCTTTTGTTTTCCTGCTGTGCCTCAATGTAATGCTGAAACAGCAACAGTTTTTTTGAATGCCCCCAATGCACCTGCTCGCCCCCTTTTGTTTTCCTGCTGTGCCTCAATGTAATGCTGAAACAGCAACAGTTTTCTTGAATGCCCCCAATGCACATGCTCGCTCCCTTTTGTTTTCCTGCTGTGCCTCAATGTAATGTTGAAACAGCAACAGTTTTTTTGAATGCCTCCAATGCACCTGCTCGCCCCCTTTTGTTTTCCTGCTGTGCCTCAATGTAATGCTGAAACAGCAACAGTTTTCTTGAATGCCCCCAATGCACCTGGTCGCTCCCTTTTGTTTTCCTGATGTGCCTCAATGTAATGCTGAAACAGCAACAGTTTTTTGGAATGCCCCCAATGCACCTGCTCGCCCCCTTTTGTTTTCCTGCTGTGCCTCAATGTAATGTTGAAACAGCAACAGTTTTTTTGAATGCCCCCAATGCACCTGCTCGCCCCCTTTTGTTTTCCTGCTGTGCATCATTGTAATGTTGAAACAGCAACAGTTTTTTTTGAATGCCTCCAATGCACCTGCTCGCTCCCTTTTGTTTTCCTGATGTGCCTCAATGTAATGCTGAAACAGCAACCTTTTTTTGAATGCCCCCAATGCACATGCTCGCTCCCTTTTGTTTTCCTACTATGCATCAATGTAATGCGTAAACAAAAATAAGTTTTTGGAAGCAATAACATTCGATACAATTCCAATGCTTCTTACATGTCGTCAATACTAGCTTCACAAGGTGTGGCAGGATTACCACTAGTTTTGTTGGACATAGAGCTACATGGTTGGATTGACTTTGGTGTAGCTGAATTGATCAAGTGTGCAACAAGTTCCTCTTTTTGTGCTGCATCAGTGACAAACGGCATCAAGGCATCTAGAATATTCTGGCGGTGGTTGCAAGCATCCACACTAGCGCGATCCCATATTACCTTTCCGTTCGGCTTGGTCTCGCAGCGCCACTTGATGCTTTCGGCGAGGACGGGATTATCCGAACTAACATTTACATACCATTTTCCAGCAGCTGGCATCGCGTTGGCGCGGGCTTTGTACTCCTTTGCGGCGTGACGCCACAGGTCTGCGGATTCTTATTCGCCCCAATCCTCCGATGCCGCAAGCGCCGCGCCCACCGCGCATACCGCCTCGCAAACCTTCCAGTTCCACGGGCACCGCGGATCGTTAGAAGTGCCCCCCCTAGGGATCCTGAACCTGCGCGCAAATGTCTAAAGAAGTGGGACATGAAAGGTGGGAAGTGATATGGATAGATGTAAGAACGTTTCCTCCGAGAACTACGGAAGGCGCGGGTGGGAAAGGGATGATGGGGCAACGCCGACATACCAACACCCTCCGAGGAGACGCTCGCTCGCTCTCCGCCAACGTCCATAGTGCACCTCTTTCTACCGCCGCGTGCTCAAAGGACTTGGGTTGCTTGAGGGTAGAAGAGGACTTCCACTATAATGAAGAGATCAGCCGCCACAGGTACTCGCTCGGTGGCTAGTTCAGCGATAGAAGGCATTTTGATTCTCTCGCCAGCACGGATATTTTCTGTACATGATGCGGGTAATATTCGGCCCAAGCAGAATAATCCATATGGCAAGATTCCAAACCGAGATTCCGGAATCTTGCCAGTATCTGAGATGGAAAAAAGCAAGATCGGATCCTCGGGCTTAGGTTTTTTCTTCCTTTCTTTCTTTTTCTTGCTTGGTGGCCTCCACTGCTTTTTCTTGTAAGAAATTTTTAAAGTTAAAAAAGCAAGATCGAAGATTTTTCTTCCCATCTTGTTAATACGAATCGGGTATAAATCCATTATTCTCGGGGGAAGATACAGAATAAAGAATCTTCCTCTAATACGAATCGCGGCTTGAGGACACCAGCAGGGTGTGCAG